>CM040405.1:42589267-42806767 GCA_022702515.1 Ilyophis sp. 1 JC-2022 | reverse complement strand
TTATTATTATTACTATTATCATTATTATTATTATCATTATTATTATTATTTCAATTAAAATAATAATCAAGAACATATGTTTTACAGACTTTATAATTGCAAAAGTAAAAGTCCATAAGCACATTTTTCAGATATTGTTATCCAGAGTGACATGCACAGCTGACAAGTAAACAACAATGCCTCAACTGAGAATCAAACTGGCAAACCCTCAGTTAAAACTCTGCCTCACTGCCAACCTTGCTGTAACTATTTGTATGTATCAATGTGCTGTTGCATAGTAGATCTCGAAAGTATTACAATGCTGCTGCATTGTATACACTTGCGTAATTCTAATCATTTTATTGCCATTTAGCATCAACAGTTTTCACACAGAAATGTGTGTACAAGTTAATATTGTGTGTACCCATTCCACCCTCAACTATCAAATCATCATAGTTAGGTTGAAATTGCTTCTCTTCCCTCTACAACCAGACCCAATACACCTTTCAGATAGTTCCCAAGCACTTTATAACACCATACTAGCAGCATCATGCTCACAAAGCTTTCCTGTGCACACTTGTTATGGACAATTCTCCATCTCATAATCCTTTGAGAAATGTCCCAGAGGTCTACGTGCACCATTGAAAAGTAAATGGAGTTGCATGCAACAGGGGTGTTTTTCTGTCACGCATCACCACCCTCACTGTGGATACTTTTCTCCCATTCTGGAGCATGGTCCTTGCTTTCAGTGGGAGGAATTGCAGGTTGGTAAATTAGAAGAGCACATTCCCAGTAAAATGGGAGTCTATTCATTTTCTTCTTCAGTGCACAGGCAGATTAAAGGGCTTGATATGCAGGCTATCAGATGGGGAATGTAGATGTCCTCCTTTAATTAAGGCTTGTAGCCACAGGTCTTGTCTCAGTTAAAGGGGCACTTCACAATCGTATTCAAAAAGATATGCTCTTTCTAACATTTATAATAGCTGGGATGCATAATTGTCTATAATAATCTATAATTTAGTAATGTTGTGCATTTAGTAATCCTGAATTGTCTTTTTATAGTGTCTTTTATAATTATAATTATAGTTATTCACACAAAATAGCAAGGAAGGCTGTGTAAAATAAACCATACAGGCAATGAGCCAGGGGTGTATTCGAACCTGAAAACCATATTCCAAATATTCCAAAAATTTGATTAGCAGAATAGGTGAGCATTACATGGACAATAAAACGGTGGTAATTTGTTGTACGTAATAAAACACAATGTAATGCATTTCCTAACACATTGAAACATGCATGTATTAAGCTATTTGCCATTTTTATTATTTTCTATTCATTTTTGCATTTAAATAAACTGCCTATGCTTAATGGGGAAGATAAACCCATTATGAATTGGCCAACAAGCATAATTTAACGTTTATATTTTAGGCATTTATGAGACAGTTATCCAGAGCAACTTGAATAAGTGCATACAGGTTTAAGCAACAAACAGAGCGTATTCCAAATCTCCAGCGTTACAAATAATATTATTAAATATATAAACCAACAACATAATGTTATGTGCGTCATGTAGCAAATATATGTGAGGGTAGCCTATAGTGTCAAATGTAGTATGATTTTCCCTTAGCACTGGGAACTTTGCAGTCATGCAAGTACAATGGAGATGCTTGTACGTTGTTAACTAGCAGTTCAGTCATATTTACAGGACAAAAATTAACAAAAGTTGCAAAATATTGCCTGAATATATTTTTTCAACTGCACGGCACTTCATTTGCAGTTCTTTTCAAACATTGTACTGTATGTTGAGATGCAAGTTATTGTTTATTGCCAATAAAGCATTTCTTACATTAATTCCATTTTCACTGTAAATGTAGCAAAGCTAGCTGAGGCTGCAGTAGCCAGGTATGGTTAAATGCCTTACCTGTTGCAGTTCTGGGTTTTCCCTTGGGCATTCTGTTTTCCTGTCTTGTGAAGGTTGCTGATGGACTGGTAGCACCGGAGACTGCTGTAATTCAGAGTTTTAAGGACATCGCTGGCTGCTGTTTTGCCTGTGTGTTATGTATACCTTTGGACCTTTGAATCGGCACTGATCCTTTAGAATGGACTTCCTAGTAATTTAACTGTGGCAAGTTATTTGCTAGTGCGTCTGCTGAAAGACTTACCGCAGCGAACCTCGGTTATTTGGTTTTATCTGTGTTGTTTGTATTTTTAGATTTTTGGACATTGATGTGGGACACTTGTTTTGTAACTTTCTGTAACTCACTCTTTGATAAACCAATGGGTAGGTTGGGGCTCTGGGGGTGCTTACTTTTTATTGTTTTGTTTGTCTCTATGTGCTGAGAAGTTTTTGACTCCATGCTGGTGCAGAAGTGGGCATAGCCTTGGAAGGTGGACCTTTTCTTCACTGCTTGCTCTGCGTGTGTTTGTGTGTGTGTCTATATGGGTAGACATAAAACGGCACGTCCTCGCTTGCCTTATTTTTGCAGTGCGTGTGTCTGACACGGTCACGGGTGTGTGCTTGTCCCCTTGTCTCCCCTTTCTTTCCACGCCATGCTCTTCCCTGCACACATGCCCCTAACAGGCCTGGAGGAAGAACGGGCTGTGTTTTGTTTTATTGTCATTTCTGTCTATTGTCTTATGTTTGTGGATGCATTTAGCTTTTTGCCGATTCTTATAATAAATGCAATGTTGTATTGTGGAATCCAAGTCTCCATTGACTTCATTCACTTAAAGGTGCCTGTGTAGGGTAGCTAAAAAAAATATATCTAAAAAGAAGTGTTAGTGAATGCTATTTATATGCCATTTAACAGTCCCACTATTTGTTTCCAAGGGCAGCAGGTACACTGAAAAATATATAACAGTTGGTTGAAATACTTTTTTGTATTGGTTTGGTTTAAAATAATTATTTTGTTGATTTGATATACAGTGAGCACCATAATTAATTGGACAGTGATACATGTTTTGTTATTTTGGTTCTGTACTCTAGCACTTTGAGTTTGAAACAATACAATAAAAATAAGGTTGAAGTGCAGACTGTCAGCTTTAATTTTAGGGTATTTTTATCCATATCGGACGAACCGTTTAGAAATGATATAAGCATTTGTACGTAGTCCCCCCGTTTTCGGGCATCAAAAAATATTGGACAGTTTAACATAATGTAGAATAAAGTAATATTTTTAAAATATTTGGTCACATATCCTTTGCATGCCATGACTTCCTGATGTTTGTGACCCAACAATATCAGGATTTTGAAATCTTATTTTCTGGTACTCCTACAAGCGATACTATAACCTCTCTGCATTTGAATGGATCTCTATGGGAATTGGGGAGTGAGACTAGACGTATCAAACAAGCCTGAAACCACCACTCTGCTGCCAGATATGCAGTAGATATGGATGGATAACTTGAAGGGTTTCTTCTCCTGACTTATTTTTCCATAGAATTCAATAGCAAAATTTGCCAGGGGAAACGGCCCTTAAAGTGATCCATCCATATCTACTGCATATCTGGCAGCAGAGTGATGGTTTGAGGTTGTTTATGTTTTTCTTGTCTTTTGTCTGATGCACTGTTAAATATGGTGTGAGTAGAAAACATTTTTGTCAGCAGAACATTTTATTGGGTGCTAATTGGATGAAATAAATATTAATACAACATTTTTTGTATGCCCGTATTTGTATGCCTAAAACAGGCAGATTACTGTTTTGTTTAATTAAACATTGGAACTGGAGACCTCTCCTTATGTTAAAATGCCATCACAATGATGTTATTATCTAGGGAAGGACTTGCGCTAAGTAAGAAAGAATGGTAAAAACTCTGAACTTCATCATGTTTCAGTGCTATCTCACTAGTTAATGATTCTGATGGCTGGAGCTTGAGCATGAGCTTAAAGCCCAAATTGCAGTATATTAATACCATAATAATACCACAACATAAGAAAAATAAAATGGGATCAAATGGGATAGCATTTTAAAAAATTAGACCCAAAGTTGAGTTTAATATTATAATTTAAACAATTGCTAGTATTTTTGTGGATAAATGAGTATTCTCAAAATTAAGCAGAAAAGACATGAACTGGATATGTTGAAACCCAATAAAGCTTTACCTTATATGGTCCCATTTCCTCATATGTACACGTACACATCTCACATTGGACAGTTGCCCTGATACTCTATTTGGGATACTGTGGCAGTCAACCATTTGAACAGCATAGCCTTTTATGCTCAATGAATCAATAAGCGCTTAAAACATGGTGAAACTTGGGTAAACTTGCACTGGCTCACAGTTCATTAGGGCAAAGTGACCTTTATATTATAGGGATTTTGGAAGTTGTGGGTTAGAAATATCAACTGCATGGTTGTACAAATGAATATACTGTCTTAATGCATTGCCTTCAATCCTTATGAGTCATGCCTTGGACTGCTTCCCAGAACAAAGTGATTGAAAATCATTTAGATCAGGGTGTAGTGTAGATCTTACACAACGTTAATTCAGGCAACCTCAATATATGTCAATGCTCACTGGGGGAAAATGCTACATACTGTAGCTGCATGATTTCAGTTTTAGTGTGGACTGGATCATGCTCTTCCAACAATTTTCTGTTAAGTTCATTGAAAAAATTTAATCATTTGAAAATGGATATCACTGGCATTTAGCCTTACGTGCCACCTTGTTAACCCATTGATGAATTGAAAAACAAACAAACAACAAAATGATTGTTGTGTAATAGATTTTAAATGACATGTGACAAAATCATACGTAATTGCCTTACAGATGAATATGCATCACTGCAGGGTGCTATGAAGTAAAACACGGAACAAAAGCCAACTCACTCTTCCAAGTGTCAACATGCGAAACATGGAAGGTCCTTCTTTGACTCTTGCCTTTCTTTTCCTCCGCTGCCTGTAGTTTTTATTGTAGAAAATTTTCCTAACTCATCAGGCCAGGGATAGTTCTGTCAACACTAGTTGGAAAGACCAGAGTGAATTTTGTGCTGGTATAGAGAAGCCCCAATGTCTGAGGCTTGATCCTGAGAATATAATACTTGCTACATGTGTCATACACTCATAAAATTGAGGCACTGGGATGATGCCTATGGGGTAGACTAGGGAGCTATGTATTATGTATCATCCAGCCAATGATAACACATTATACACTTTTATCTTGTCTTAACAAGGAATTATGATAGATTAATTCATAAATAAGCATATTTACTCTTACAATAATGTGAGCTTTGAAAATAGTCTTTGATGTAAATTGTTTTGTTGTGAAACACAGTCAAGCCATTACCATGAAATTAGTTTGTCATGATATCTAGATGAACAAATACAGGCATACATTTATATTTTTCACTTTTGGTTTACTCTGCTTTGGATGTCACTCAATCAGTGTTATCTAAAATAATAATCATATACAATTACATTTAGATTCAGCGAGCACAGTTTATTTTTGTAAACAACATGGATGCATAATACAATGGATGGGCTCTTTTGTGGTACCAGGAGGAGCCTGTCTGCTTATCAATGTAAAACAAGTAACGCCAGGTACTTGGGATGCCAGGTATTCCATCCACTAAGCTAGAGTCAAGTCCATGGCTGTGACTTTTGCCATGCACTTTAAAATTACTTTTGTAGCATATATTCTGTTTTCCCCAAGACGGGTTCAACAGGTCATAGCTCTTTTCATCCTGATGGGAGGTCACCAGGGGTTAGGACTCTTAACTAACAACAATGTATTTATTGCTACCACCGTAGTACTATGGTCCATCTTTATCCCTTTCATAACTGTCCAACTGATACATTTTTGATATTTCCAAATTATTTAAAGGATGCCTTCCCAATCACATGCTTTTAAGATTATGCTTTGAAAGAGCAAGTCTGGACAACCTCAAAATAGATTATATATTATTTCATAAATGCAGAAATGCATGCCCTGATGAGTTCTTTTTTTTTCCGGAAACAAAGATGAAAATTTATCTGATAGTACTATCTATCCCAGCTTAAAGCATGACCCATATTAGCACCTAAGTTCAATAATAAATACTGAATCATAAATCATAATAAATGAATCACAAATGTACGACAACCCATCATGATAATGGACTTCCAGTGATGTTCACTCAGAGAAAATTTATGTATATGCAAGAAAGTTATTCATGAGGATAAATCTTCTGAATTAGTTGTGAATTTGAACTTCTGAGTCTGCTCCATTGAGCCTTTAAATAAACAATACCTGAGATGAATGCTGTGAAGGGCTTGGCTCTCATAATTTATTTATTTATTTTTTATCTCTGCTTATGTTATGTACATTTTTTTAGTCCAAAACGCTCAATTTTTCCCTTCTTTAACTTTAATTTGGTAAGTTTGAAATGTCACATCTCCTAGAGGAATATTATGTTTGTCCATTTTTTGCTGGGCATCATTAGGGTTGTTTGCACCCACCATACCTGAAAGCTACAGCTATGCCCTGTTGTGAATTGAATTGTCATTTATGCAGCCAACAGATTTTTTACATGGATTGATTCCTTTTAGCTGCAACTCATGGCATGGGTCACCTGAGCTGTTCACGCAACGAAACACCTGAGGTTCTCACGCTAAATGTGTGAAATAGCAAAATAGCATCTGAGTAGTATAAGCAATGAGAGCAATATATAATTTTAAGAGGTTTGAATGAGAATTGTCTGAAGCAGCCTTGTTTGTCCTATAGGGGAAATCTTATAGGAATTTGTAGGAATTGTCCAAAAATATCATAAGATTCCTATAGGAATCCTATAGTACCTTTTCATAAGGATAGCCTTCAGCTAACAGCCGTTTAGTTTCACTTGGCATTCGTTTACATATTTTATTGTCATGTTCGTGTAGAATAGCTACGTTAGATGTAACGTTATAGTTAGTTTGAGAATGGAGTGATGCTTCATATTTACAGAGTAACTTAAGGTATTAATTACGTATTTTAGTTATTCATTGTTAATTAATTTATTTTATTAATTAAGTAGTTTGTGTACGGGTAGGTAAGACTTAATATGTGCTGACAATATTGGGCATAACATCGATTTAAGCAGAAGACGATAGACGAGTTCACAAGTGGGATATTGTATGTATTGTAAATACGTTGCAAATATATTTGAAATGCATTTCAAATGTATTGTGACATGCATTTCAAAATACATTTGAAATACATTCACAATACATTTTTGGCATGCATTGTAAATGTATTGTAAATACATTGCAAATATATTTGAAATACATTTCTCAAAATGTACGAAATGGCCAATTCTCATATTATGTTACATGTATGTCAAATACATTTCTGAAAATGTACTAAAAATTATATTGTTTTGTGTATGGGTGTAAAATGTCCACTTGATAGCTAATGTTTTTATATAACGTTAGATAGATAGCTAGCTTGCATTGAATAGCTAAGCTGACGTTAATAGTTTGCTTGGTATCAACCCACCATTCGGGTCATACTACTAGCTAGCTGACATTTTCAAAATGAGAGAGAAAGGGAAAGAGAAAACACGGAACGGACTACCAGATCGAAATTACATATAAACGGAAAACCAGACGTAGTCTTAAGACGTGACAGGTTGTAAAATCATATAGCCTATTCAAAGCCTATGTCGGCTTTCAATCTACTTCAAATGCTGCATTTCTACACTTGACTTACAATTATATTTAACTCATTGAATTACTCCCAAAATGTATAGTGTCACACTTTGTGGGGTGAGACTGATAAGTAACATTATGTTTGACATCAACCCTGCATCTGTGTATCAAGCTAGCTTCCTAGCGAAGAATACTAAAGAATGCAAGCTTACCTCCATCTGTTCTAAGTTGAAACTCTCACAATATAGTAAACCCAACACATATATTAATCGTTCTTTACTTATCCATCATCACTCTCCACTCCATATTTCTGCCAGGTTTTATGTTTTTCATAACTGCCATCACATGCGGACTAGCCTTGTTCAGCAGTTTTTGGAGCGCCCTAGTAATTTCTCACCTTATCATACCGGCTTACTAGCTGCTGTGAGGTGAGTCACACTTTAGAGAATCCCGCAGTAGCCTCCTGTGATTTTAATCACACTGTACAGCTTCCTGTAGTAGCCTGCTGAGAGATGGGTCGCACTGAACAGCTTCCTGTAGTAGCCTGCTGAGAGATGGGTCGCACTGTACAGCTTCCTGTAGTAGCCTCCTGTGATTTTAATCACACTGTACAGCTTCCTGTAGTAGCCTGCTGAGAGATGGGTCGCACTGAACAGCTTCCTGTAGTAGCCTGCTGAGAGATGGGTCGCACTGTACAGCTTCCTGTAGTAGCCTGCTGAGAGATGGGTCGCACTGAACAGCTTCCTGTAGTAGCCTGCTGAGAGATGGGTCGCACTGTACAGCTTCCTGTAGTAGCCTGCTGAGAGATGGGTCGCACTGTACAGCTTCCTGTAGTAGCCTGCTGAGAGATGGGTCGCACTGAACAGCTTCCTGTAGTACCCTGCTGAGAGATGGGTCGCACTGTACAGCTTCCTGTAGTAGCCTGGTTAGAGATGGGTCGCACTGTACAGCTTCCTGTAGTAGCCTGATGAGAGATGGGTCGCACTGTACAGCTTCCTGTAGTAGCCTGCTGAGAGATGGGTCGCACTGTACAGCTTACTGTAGTAGCCTGGTTAGAGTCGAGTTGTTGCCTACTCTCTGGGACTGCAGGTGTGAGACCGCAGGTGTGAGTTTGAGCAAGCTCAGGCACACTCTGGGATCACTGCATAACGATACGACTGCACATTACCACACTTATCCCTCGATTCTGGAAAATATTCAAAGTTTATTTGTGTGCATAACTATATTAATTCTGCCACTAATTATGGACTATTTGGCTCAGTATATGTGGCACAGCACTTCATGATTCACAAGTTTGATACAGTTGAGTTGATGAATCAAAATATAAACAAAAAACATTTGAGAAGAGTGGCTAGTCACTGAATATGTTAGCAGAGATTCCTAATCATATGTGTCTAATAATAAAACTAATGAGACGAAAGTCTGTGGACTGAAACCAGCAGCCTTCATAATGAGAAGAGAGCCGCTCAGCCATATAGGGCTGTACCTTGAGTGAGGATCCCTAAATTAAAGGAACAAATGGTGTGTGCACTGAATTTTCCCTGGTTCTCCAGGGTTACCATGTGCTGACTAGAATCAAACTCATATCTACTGGTCCGTGGTTTATTTTTCATTTTTCACTGCGGTTCTCGTCCTATCGCTCAGGTGGGTAATCTATCGAATTTTTTCCAACGTTTCGTTCCGGGGTTTTGATTCACCTCGCCTATTATTTGTTTCACCTGTTCTACTGCCTGCGGGGTATTTAAGCGCCTCACTTCCGCTTTTTTGTCATTCCGTGTTACATTGAGCCAGGTATAGCCAGGTACAAGTGACCTCTTGATATTAAACTTGTTTTATGTTCATGAGGGACTTGTTACGTAGCTTTATTATTTCAGGTATAGAATTCTATACTCCTGTTAGCTTTGCTGTGCTATTTTGTCCGTGCTGTTCTCACTGAGACAGTTTTTTTTTGGTGGTTTCACTTTTGTTTCACCTTCTTCTGGCTTTGGTAGTTTTACGTGCCGAAGGTGTTCTTTTCTTTTTTAGTTTCCCATGTTAGCTCTAGTATTGAGCTCGGAAGACTTGGTTTTGTGTTCTTACTTGTGTTTCGAGTTCGCCCTTTTTTCCTGGGCTGATTATTATTTGGCTGTTTTAGCTTCTAGGATTATTTCTTTTCTTTTCTACCTTTTTGGGGTTTCATCTATTAGTGGTTCTCACCGTTGTGAGTGACTTGTTCTGATTCCCGTTCCCGTTGCATTTGATTCTCTGCCACTGGAAACCAGGGGCGTGTCTACGGGAGATAAGCCTTGCCCACCCAGAGGAATCGTCTGCCCATCCAATGAAAACTCTGAAAGAATCACCGTTATAGCTATTTTTTTGAGTGCTCATAGTTTTCTGTAATTTTGTCATTGGTCATCAAAAAATGCACTGCTTTCCTATTGGCCACTTTGAAGCCAAATCCAGAAAAAATTAAATCTGATAATATCAATAGTATCAAGTCTCTAATATCTGATTGGTTGGTTTGACCATATAAAACATGGAGATGCAACGAGTAAGAAAGAGGTCAGTTTATTTGATCAATCTATGCAGTCTCTTCTTGATAACTGTAACTGTTACGCATTGCTTAGGATATAATATTTGCTCGCCAAGCTTACTCAGTGAGTTGAGGATAGTGGTGAGAATCTGGGAGATTTGATTTTAAATAGATTGATTACATGTTGCATCTAGCCTAGTTGTTATAGCTGCGATTCTGCAAAACATCTGCAGCATTGCACTAGCTGTGTGCGGCGCCCGTGTGTGTGTGTGTTAGCTAGCCTACTGCTGCATGTTGGCTAGTCAGTGGAGGGGCGACTGTAATAAAATGATCGTATCCACTAATATACTGATTAGCCTATGCTTTAGCTTTATATTAAAGCATCTAAAATCTAATTTATTCAAAATGTTAATAAATGAAACATTTTATTTTATAAAATGCACTGTGTGAGGTTGTGTAGAAATGCAGAAAATTTGTTTTAAAAGGCTAAATTTTTTGGGGGGAGGACCCCCAGACCCCCCGCTACTTCATCCCCCCCATGTGCTTCACCAACATCTCTTCATGCCCCCCCAATCAGAGCAGTCTAGAAACGGCAAAACCATCACAGTACAAAGATCATGGATGTTTCAGCAACGGGATCGGGGGTTAAACAAACTCTGACCGCCCAGTGCTCTACCTGGTCCTCTCATGAGGAGGGCATTCTTGCCCTTCAGCAGCAGGCTATGTGCACACAAGATCTGCTGTGTGAACAGCTGCATGTTCAGGGGGAATGTCTCAAAGAGCTGACACAAAGTCTCCGTGCCCTGTCTCTCGCAGCCACTCTTCCTGTTCTTACAGTTCCCCAAGCACCTATTAACCACGCCCATTTGATCATTCCACCTTCGGCCCAAACTTCAGCTCCCGCTCCGCTGCGACGGTTGGGCCGGCAAGTGCCGAGGGTTTCTGGCGCAGTGTCTGATATTTTTTAAAGCTCTGCCATCGCGGTTTGTTACTCAAGAGTCTGAGGTGGCGTTTGTACTCGCATTACTCACCGGATCCGCACTTGACTGGGCTACTCCGTTAATCCGGAGTGTTTTAAACTCTATTAAAACACTTATGTGCGAAATGGAGTCGCTTTCCACCATAACATCTCGGGTCAAGAGTCGGCTAGACTGCTTAAGCACCTTCGCCAGGGTAACAAGACAGTGGCCGAATTTGCCATTAGGTTCTGTTCGCTAGCCAGAAGCTCCCCTTATGACGCTATTTATGAAGGCGTTAGACGACTCCGTCCAAGATGCCCTAGCAGTTCTAGAGCAGGCTGATTCACTGGATAAGTTAGTGTTCATCGCCATTCGGATAGACAATCGCTTTCGGGACCGTGTCCGGACAAAAAATAGCAGGAGAGACCGCCGGATGAGCTCTTCCTTCGCTCCAGTTACGGTGTCCGTCCCTTCTGTGTCTACCCCCCTGTCTTATAATGGAGAGGAGCCCATACAGGTAGATGGGGTCTCTTATTCTCCTGATAAGGATTCCGATCACCGAGCTGAGTGGTGTCGCTACTGTAAAAAGAAAGGCCACACCATCAGTCAGTGTATGAAATCAAAGAGAAGGGGAGTCTCGTTGGGGAACCAGGGTCTCTAGCGAAATTCTAAGGTTTTACATTGCAAACGTTACTACCTGTCAGCCTCTTGTGGGAACAGCACCCCCTTCAGGCAGAGGCCTTCATTGATTCTGGGGCCGTGGAGTGCTTTGTTGATGCCCGGTGGGCTAGAAAGCATCACATTCCTGTTCAGCGCCTTACAATTACCCCTTGTAAATCGTGCTGGATCCCCCTGCTGGCGTGGGGACCACAATGACCTAACAGAATCTTGGCAACAAAAAATTATGTTCCTGTCTCTAATAGAGCAGTACATAATTATAATCAGGCCAGCGAGCCTAACAAAGTTCAAAACCTTAGTACAGGTGGTTTGGAACAGCAGGGAATGAGGGAACAGGAGAGAATGTGAAAAAGCAATTTTCTGAAATGTCTTTATTTAAATGCTAGAAGCATAAAGAATACATTTTTTGAACTTGAATACATTCATGAATAGTGGGGGTTATGACATAGTTGGGATTACAGAGACATGGCTTGGTGAAGAGGATGGGGATGAATTTTATATTGAAGGTTACAAACTTTTTAAGGAAGGATAGTCCCAGCAAGAGAGGGGGCGGTGTAGCTCTCTATGTAAAATAAATGTATAACGTGCAGGTAATTGCAGAAATTGACCAACTCAGGCTGAGTGAGGATATATGGATTAAGCTCATAGGGTAGCAAGAGAAGGGAATTAACATAGGTGTGTGTTACCGACCACCGGCTTCAGTCAGTAGTGTGAATACAATGCTGTGTCAAAACATAAAACAAGTTTGTAGGGGGGGCGAGACTATTATTATGGGCGACTTCAATTACCGCACTATTAATTGGGAATTGGTGACAGGCCAGAGAAAATGTGATGAAGAATTATTAGATGTTATAAATGACCAGTTTTTGACACAGTATGTTTCTCCACAAGAGGGGAATCAATTCTTGATCTAGTGCTGTGTAATGATCCAGACAGAATTTGCAACATAGAGGTAAAAGAGCCACTTGGGACAGGTGATCATTCCACCGTCAGCTTTGATGTTTCTTGGCAAATTATGATGGTCACCTCTATGTCCAGAATTAAACATTTTAGGCGTGCTAACTATAAAAAGATGCAAACAAATTTGAGTGATATAGAATGGGTGCAACTCCTCGACTGCAAGACAGTGAACGAAAAGTGGGACAGGTTCAAAAGGGTTATACTAGGTGCACAGTGAAAATTCATTCCAAAGGTGAGGAAGAGTAAGTTGAAAAAGCAGTCTCCACAGTGGATGACCAAAGCTATACACAAGAGTTTGAGAAAAAAAAAAAACTTTATAAAATACAGTGGTACCTCGGCCCACGAATTTAATTCGTTCCTTGACCCCGTTCGCGAACCGAAAAGTTCGTGAACCGATTCAATTAATCCCATTGAAATGAATGTAAATCCCATTAATCCGTTCCCAGCCCAAAAACAGCCTTTTTTACAAGTAATTTATGGGTTTATGTGTGGCAAAAATACAGTAAGGAATTAAAGATAACCTTAATTATAGAAAAATACATTAAGACGAATGTAAGAGACGAACGCACCGACGCACGATGTAAACAACGCAACACAACAACACTGACTAACACACAACTACTTTGTCCCCAGCCGCTGTGCGCCGAACGTATTACTCCGCCAAACCGACCGCGTGTGTTACATGAGTGTTTGTGTGTTCGCGCCCCGAAAAGTAGTTCGCGGGCCGATTCAGATTTTGTTCGAAATCTCTGTTCGTGGGCCGATTTGTTCGTGGTTAGAAGCGTTCGTGAGGCGAGGTTCCACTGTATATAAAAATAATAGTTCAGAGAGTAACAAAGTAGCACATTGTAATATGCGAGCGAAGGTTAAAAAAGAATTAAGGGTAGCTAAAAGGCTCTTTGAAAAGCAAATTTCCATAGATAACCCTAAATGTTTTTTTCCAATAATGTAATAGGAAAAGGAAAGTTAAAGAGGAGGTGAAGTGTATTAAGAACAAAGAAGGAGTACTGCTTTGTAAGAATAATTATATAGCTGATGCCCTAAATCGCTACTTTGTTGAAGATTTCACCAGGGAGGACATTACTAATATGCCTGAAAGCATCTCCCATCCAAGTACTAACCAGGCCCGACACTGCTTGGCTTCCGAGATCAGACGAGTTTGGGCGTTTTCAGTGTGGTATGGCCGTGAGCGGAGATGCACCAAGCTAACACGCATTAAATTGTTAAGGCAGCTGGCCCCGATGGTATGTACCCAAGGATACTCAAAGAACTAGGAGCAATCAGTGACATTGAAAGTACATTGGTCAAATTTGCAGATGATACTAAACTGGGAGGATTAGCTAACAGTTTGGAATCCACTAAAGTAATCCAGGAAGATTTAAATAGAATCCAGAAGTGGTCGGAAACCTGGCAAATTAAATTACATATAACTAAATGTAAAGTTCTGCATGCAGGAAATAAAAATATAAGGCAGAATTACTTCATGAGTGGTACAAGATTGTAATGTGCTGAAGTGGAAAAAGACTTAAAAAGGGCTTAATAATTGACCAAAGTTCTAGTCAATGTGCTGTATCAGTAAAAAAAAGGCCAACAGGATGCTGGGATATATAGCAAAGAGTATCCAGTATAAATCTAAGGAATACTCACCTTATACAATACACTTGTTAGACCGCACTGTGTGCAGTTCTGGGGACCACACTACAAGAAAGACATAGAGGCAATGGTTCAAAGAAGGGCAACCAAAGATAAAAGATGAAAGTTATGAGGAAAGATTCAAGATGCTTAACCTCTTCAAGCTTCAAGATTTAGGGGGGATTTAATTGAGGCTTTTAAATTCATTAAGGGGATCAACAAAGTTAACTATAGGCGTTTCTTCAGGGTGAGTTCAGTTAGCAGAACAAGAGTACACAAATGGAAATTGGCAAATGATAAATTCCACACAGACACTAGGAAATATTTTTTCACACAGAGTGGTCACTGTGTGGAATAAATTACCCGGGGATGTTGTAGAGGCAGAAACACTGGACGTTTTTAAATCCAGGCTGGACATGGTACTGGATTTTATTTAGTTTTAAGTAAATTATTATATTTTTGTGCATTTTTGATTTCAAGAGTATTTTGTTTGTTTTATTGCTTTTAATGATTTTAATGATCTTATTTTTATGGATTTGTATTGTGTTTTATGGGGTTTATTGTGTTTGTTGATTGACTGTATTTTT
Source organism: Ilyophis sp. 1 JC-2022 (assembly GCA_022702515.1). Lineage (NCBI taxonomy): Eukaryota > Metazoa > Chordata > Actinopteri > Anguilliformes > Synaphobranchidae > Ilyophis > Ilyophis sp. 1 JC-2022. The sequence goes on along the minus strand of CM040405.1, from coordinate 42,791,856 downwards.
TTATTGATTTATTATTACTATTATTATTTTATTTATGTATTATTTATTTATTTTACTGTTTGGTGATGGTTTTATAAAGTTTATTAATGTATTAATTCAGTCATTCAAAAAAAAATAAAAAAAATAAAATGAAGATGGCCAAGTTGGGCTGAAGGGCCTGTTGCTGTCTAACCCTTTTTTATGTTTATGTTTATGTTTTAAATGCAGAGACATTTAGTATCGCTTGTAAGAGTACCAGAAAATACGATTTCAAGAGTCTTTTGATGTTGTTGGGTCACAGACATCAGGAAGTCATGGCATGCAAAGGATATGCAACCAAAAATAAAAAATGTATACTTTATTCTATATATAAATGCAGTGGTGCCAATAATTGTGGCCAACATAGTTTTGTTAAAAATAATTATTTCTTGATGAGGGAATTTTTTTCTCATAATAAATTAAAGGATGGATTTTTCTCATTTTTTCAGTGTGAGATTAAGCTCAAATTGTTTTTGTCAAGTTATAACTGTAAAACTAAGCAACATATCATCAAACTTGTGGGGAAAAAAATCTTGTAAAAACAAATCTTTCATATTCAAGAAATGTGCCATTTCAGTATAGTTCACTCACGCACAACCGAGAAAACATGTGTAATTGTCCTTTTATATGACACAGCTCAGACTCCTCAAAGGCAGCAGTTGTGTTTATCCCTTGTTGCACTGTGGTCGCACATCAGACTCACCATGGTGTGACCCCTCTTAACTGGAAAAACACTGAGCTTTTCTCTTCCCAGCACTTCAAATAGGGGTTTGTAAAACATTTGATTGTCCAGATAAAGGCCAAGCACAGCTACAAAGTCCAGCATGATCCACAACCTTTACTTAGTGTTCTCATTTCAGTACGCAGACTACATTTTGAGCAAAGGTCATAAGTAATAAACAATAATCTTTGTTATTTAACTTACAAAGGTTATCTTGAAGGTTTCAGTGTTTTAAAACAAATTATTTTGAATTATAAATCACGTGACATTATTTGCTGTCGGAGACATCATCAGTTACTTGGCAGTATTATACGGATGTAACCTTGCAGTGAGGGACAGATAGCGTTTTGCACTAGAGAAACATCTTGACATACTCCTATAAACGAGGTGTTGTGTCATAACTTGTTTGATAAAACTCGCTATGTTTACAGTATTTGTCCTTGTACCATAAAGAAAGTCAGTTCAACAAGAAATTCTATACCACAGCCACCCTGGCTTGAGTATACCTATGGCAGAGGGACAGGATCATATATACAGTAGGTGAAGGCACACCTATGATAATCTGAAGCCAGTCATTCAAAGCACAGGAGTGGTAATCTTCAGTTCAGTTCAATGGTAAATTATCTGACAATGTGCAGCAGCGAAAGCAGACACTTACAGTTTTTGAGAAATAAAGAACATATATTTTTATAATTTACTTAGACTGCATTTGTAATCTCTCTATTGATATTGTAATGATGAATGAAACAAATAAGATCACATTGTCTCTCTTCTCTTTTCATGGACAAAATGGCACTCTCTTGAGGAAATGAAATGCTGAAAAGGTGAAAGAGCTTGGGAGAGGGATACAATTGGTATAGGGATAAGGAGAGTGGGAAAAAATTAACACTCTAACTAACTATTCCAAATCCAAATGCTGATAACGCAGACAACTATTCTCAAGAGCAAACAAAACAAGTGTTTGGTTCAGACTAACATAATTTCAGAGTGGGTGTGGACAGTTTTATTTGCCTCAAACTATGTGAGTTATGTAATGTGATCAAAGTATGTATTGGTTGAGGTTTCACGTCTACGTCACCATGGACCCATTTTCGACCCCACACTTTTTTCTTCAGCATACAGGAATAAAAAGATATAGATACACTAAAATCTTGTCCGTCCCTTTAAAGTATTTATGACTAGCATCATGTCAGTGTCTGATTAGCGTAGACGTTTTGAAGCGACTCGCAAACTTCAGTGTCATGTGGCTACATGGCATATGAAACAATTAATTTATTTGCCATTGAAAACTAGCCACGTATCTAGACTTAGCCGTTTCAATTGAAATGTGTCTTTAGTTGCGTCTCTCATTAGTTTCAATGTGATTCGCACCCACGCTTGCCTCTGCTGGCTCCCAGTCTGTGTAAAGATGAAGCGGGAGATTTCCTTATAAGCCAGCGGTCCATCTCGTTGGTGATTAATATTACTTATTATTTACTGTATAGGCTATTAGCCAAGTCTATTGCTGCACATGCCTTCAACTTGCCATCACTCTCTTGAATTATGGAGCCTACGCTGGCCAGCAGGTGATTGGCTTTATTGTTTGTTTAAATAGGCTACCTATCATCTTTCTCGCTTTTAAGCAGTCGGAACACGCACACCCCATGTACTTGTAAATGGCCTATATGCAGCCTAAAGAACAGTGCAGACAATTATATTTTCAATTGTATCTCATTTTTGTGCTTTATTGCATATATGTGGGATTCATAAAATATATGCTCAATTTGTGCAATCCCATGCTGAATCTTCAGCTTTGTTAATCATATTTCAAGATATATGATTGAATTTATGTCATTTTTAATCACAACCACAATCACAATCACGAAAAGGCAGGGTAGAATGCATCTTGTACTTGGATGACAAATTAATGGTGTCATTGTGGTCGAATTATGTATTTTTAGTGCTCTAAAGACCCTACTGATCAAAGTGCAAATGAAGCAGCCATCAGTATAAATGGATAACAAACTGAGAGGATAACTCTGATATAACTGTTCAGTGAGCTTTCAGGGAATAAGAGAGGCATTAATCAAGCCCAGCAGACAGTGTGAAAGTCACAAAATTAACATTTCACATGATTAGATATATAGGGAAATAACATTTAATTTCTTGGAATATCCTGGGTTTATCTCTCTTCCCATGGAAAATATTTTCATTGTTAATCTTTAATGTCAAGCACACAGGGGTCCAGCTATGCTGACAGAGCCTTACTCTGTGTCTTTAGACTGTATTTTATTAAAATTATTTGAATGTGAGGTCGCTTTATATCCACATTATTAGTGAATTATATTTTGACAGAGGGAGAGAGACTCTTACCACCTCACACCTCTCAGCCCCCACGCTTTCTATTTAAAACATACCACACTTATCTCATGACCTTCCTATGTTTGTTGATTATGAAGTCATGCAAACAAAAAACACTTATTATGTTGTAGCTGGTAGGCTTTACTAAACATGAAAACTATTCACGATTAAACATGCAAATCTTTATATAAATATTCAGATGAAATGGAAAGGCATGTGAATAATTTCATATGATATTATTATTCCTAAAAAAGTATTTTTGTACGCCTGCAACATTTTTTTAATTTAATGCGAGGGAACACAAGGAAAAGAAGTCGATGGGACAGAAAGTGTTCCATATCAGTTTAGCTGCAGCTCTTATAAACCACAGTCTCATATAAACACCCTAGGGTGTGAAATGTACGCCACCATTTCTGCTGTGTAGAGATGCTTTCAGAAAATTTTTTGTATGATTATTCTCATGTTTTTTGTCCAGTATTTTTCAGCAGTTAAATCTGTCTACACTTCAGCCCTTATTATCTCAGGTAAATGTGAATTGAGATAACTATGTTCATAATCATGATTACAGTCTTTACATTTATCCACAACAGTTGGGCTTACAAATTTGCATTTAAACATCCAAAATGCATATTCACCATGTGTGAATGAATGTCTATCCTGTAAAAAACCTTAAGAAGCCTTCCTTTCTGCTGGAATAAATGTTGACATTGTCCTTTGATGCAGATTTTCAGATCTGTCATGTGTAGAGAAGCCAGCGATGAAAAAAGATATTCCTTTCACCTGTGATTGGGAGCAAACCATTTTCAAATCCATATAATTTCAGAAATGCAATGTTCCTATGTGGTCATTCCAAATGGTAGTGTGAATTTGAAGTCTTCAGAGCTAGCTGATTGGGTTTGTAGGACACTTATTCTGAAGCTTAGATTTTTTTAAACCTTTTCAGGGATAACTGATTCTACTCTAGCAGAAATTCCAATTTCTCCAGTAAAAAGTAGCATATTTATTTTTAGAGGTTTTGCATATTTCTGCAAGAATGGGTGAATGGCCTTTATCACGATGTAACACTGAGTTGTGACATAGATTTGTCATGGTTTTTGGCAGCCTCCGTTTGTTTCTGTGGTTTGTATTTTCGTTTTGCGACGTCGGGGCACTCTATCGGATTTTTCCGTCTTCCGTTCCGGTATGTTTATCTCGCACTGCGATTATCCCTCGCACCTGTTTGTGGTGGCTATATTTAGCCCAGGATTTCTGCTTTCTCATACTTCGATATTGTTTTTGCTATGTTGATAAACAAAGTCGGTAACGGTATAGAAATTCGGTCACTGCATTTCTGGTTTGTACAAACATGGCCGTAACTACATATGAGGACAGTGAAAAGTGTGACATGTAAAAAGTTCAAGTTGTGTAATTCACTCTGGACAAAGGCATCTGCCAAGCAAGTAAATGATAATGATAATAATAATAATAATAATAATGTCATTTTAAAATGTATTGGAGTGTATTTATTTTTCGTATGGGAATTGACACATTCTGCAAGCCATTTTTCTCTGAATCTGTCTGAATAAATGGCTTCTGCATTTTGTGAGGTCCAGCAATCAATAAAGTACAGGCACTTCACTCTGATTTGAAGGGTTTTTGTGCATTTTATGAAGTGAAATTTGCACTGATTTAAACAGCCAGGCCCCATCAACGATCACAGAACAATACTTTTTACCACAGCCAGTTTTGTATAGATCTGTAGCAATTTGCTTTTTAAATAAATGGATTTTGTAATTTAAATGACTTATCCTAAACTAAAGGAAAATCTTTTTTGAGTCAGATTTCTTTCCCTTATCATCACACCCACAGAAAGCCAAACTTTGAAACCCAATTTCTCAATGTCACAAAGCTTTGCAAGTTAACTGCAATTTCTTCTGATGGTTTTTTCCTTTTTTCTTTTGGCTGCTGGAAATCATTGTATCTCCTGTTCCACTCTCTTGCTACACAGCAAAATTGCCGGTGTAAATCTAACACTGCTGGTGTACAATTAACACCCTAGGGTGTAAAATGTATGCCACCGTTTTTGCTGCGTACAACTTGAAGCTGAGACTGGTTTCCATACATTCAGTGAAAGGGGTAAAACAAACGACCAAACGCGACAGTAGGGGTTCTCTAAGTGCTCGAATAAGAACACCACAAAGCGAGGGGGGGGGGGACCCGCAAAGAGTGAATTTAACCACAAAGAAAATAATAAACTCTTTAAAAACGAGAGTAACCACTACCAAAACAATGCGACCCGAACTGGGCGAGAGACTCTTCACTTGAGTATTTGTAAAAACAAACAGAAAGAAAGACCTCTAGCTCACACAAGAGAGAGCCAAGAGGGAACAAAAAACAGGTAGAGAGTAAACAGAGCTAAATACTTAGCTAACTCTAAAGACACCCAAAAACAAGTCCCGTGTAACCACAATAAGCACAGCCCAGCCTCGTCAGTATGGCGAACTGGCGAGTGGAGTGCAAACCCAGCTCCCCATGTCATTTAAGCTGCCTCCACTAATTCAAACCAGGCAAAAGCAATAATAAACACCATAGCTTTTAAGAAAGAAAGATACAGTGTTCTCCACTATTATTGGCACCCCTGGTAAAGATGAGTAAAAAGGGTTATAAAAAATTCACCGTTTGGTGAATTAGCTTAATGTCACACTGAAACAATTTTAAAAATCCAATCTTTAATTGAAGTAAATGTATTATGCCATGACTCCCTGATGTTTGTGACCCAACAACATGAAAAGACTCTTGATATCTTATTTTCTGGTACTCTTACAAGCTATACTATAACATCTGCATTTGAATGCATCTCTATAGGAATTGGGGGGTGGGACTAGATTTAGCTGTAAATTAGGCTGGAACAGTATGGAATACATGGTTGGTAAAATTGCTGTAAGTCATCAAGGGTCTGAGGTATCAAAGGAGCCTCTAACCATCACTCTGTTATCAGATATGCAGCAGATATGGATGGATAAATTTAAAGGTTGTTTCTCCTGACAAATTTTTCTATTGAACTCTATGGAAAGATAAGTCAGGAGATGAAACCCTTCAAGTTATCCATTCAAATGCAGAGACGATATAGTATCGCTTGTAAGAGTACCAGAAAATAAGATATCAAGAGTTGTTGACTTTTGATGTTGTTGGGTCACAGACATCAGAAAGTCATGGAATGCAAAGGATATGCAACCAAATATAAAAAAAATTACTTTATTTTATATATAAATGCAGGGGTGCCAATAATCGTGGCACATGTGGTTTTGTTAAAAATAATTATTTCTTGATATTTAAAAAAAAAAATTCTCATAATAAATTTACTTCAAATAAGGGTTGGATTTTTCTCATTTGTTCAGTGTGAGATTAAGCTAATTCACCAAACGGTTAAATTTGTATAACCCTTTTAACTCATCTTTACCAGGGGTGCCAATAATAGTGGACGGCACTTTAGCTATTGCTAACATAATGTGGCTTAAGAGGGTAAATAATCTCTCTAAATTTGACACTTAATGAAGAATAATTAACAGCTTGTTAAAATTCTGGCATTGCAATTGTGGTTGGAACAAAAACCATCATACACAGTGATCCCACAGGACCGAGTTTGAGAACCACTGACATAGATGACTATAACATTCTATTTTCAAATGTTATTCATGACATCATTACATTACATTACAGTTATTTGGCAAACGCTATTATCCAAAGCGACCTAAAATAAGTGCATATTGAAGGTCATTGACACAACTACAAAGCAAATCCAACAAAGCACAACTTTCTCACAATGTAGGAGCTATCGCTAGTAATCAACATACAATACAGTCGGCGATACATTCTAAGCTATAAAATGACAAAAAACCAAATAAAAAATAGAATAAACAGAAAGTACATACTATATAATTGGCCCTATAGATGTAGTTATTCAAGGTGGAGTCTGAAAACGTGTGTTTTCAGACCACGACGGAAAACAGACAGTGTTTCAGCTGAGCGCAATGGGGTGGGGAGTTCGGGACGAGCGAGAGCCTTTAACACGGAGAGAGGGAAGTGCAAGTCGCCCTGCACCAGCAGGGGCGTAGTGCTGGATCAAGTCCTGTAGGTAGGAGGGGCCTGATCTTTTGGCTGCAGTGTAGGCCAGGGTCAGAACTTTGAACCTGATCCTGGCCATGATTGGCAGCCAGTGGAGTGACCTCAGCAGGGGGGTGACGTGTGTGAACTTCGGGAGGTTGAACACAAGCCGAGCAGCCACGTTCTGGACCAGTTGTAGGGGCAGAATGAAGCAGGCTGGCAGGCTTGCGAGAAGGGAGTTGCATTAGTCCAGACGTGAGGTGACCATGGTCTGGACAAGGAGCTGGGCAGAGTAGGTGGTCAGGTATGGCCGAATCCTCCTGATGTTGTACAGGAGGAACATGCAGGACCGTACCGTTGCCCTGATGTGCTCTCTGAAGTCCAGCTGGGACTGGACTTCAGTAATATGCATAACGTTCAGTATAACGTATTACCTATACTACCTATATCCCCAAATACCTCGCCTCGGATGATTACTTTTACTTTTGATACTTAAGTACATTTAAGAGCAGGTACTTATATACTTTGACTTAAGTATACATTTCCAAGTGGTACTTATACCTGAGTATTTTTTTATGTGGGTATTTGCACTTTTACTTAAGGAATCTGTGTACCTCTTCCACTTCTGCCTCTGACATACCAGTATATACTAATTACCAGGAATGTGCACAATGTGTTAAAAAGACTACTTCTGTCATCATTCTTGTGAGAACTCCATTTCAATCAACCATTATATTCCCATCATATTGCATCATGTATAATAAAACAATAAAAACATCTAAGATGATATTCATTTGAAAGAACCGTTACTTATTTTTGTCATGAAAAGAGTACAATTTCAAAACCAGTCATTAAATTATAATAATAGATTATGCATTGTATGACTTGTCATCAAAAGTTACGCTCACAACAAATTTGGACACGCTTAGAGGTGTAACTCCATGCTTTGTCACAGCCACTTCTGAGTTGTTTCTGAACTTCAAAGCGTGTCTGTGGATGGAGACATATTTCACCTTCACAGGCTTCCAATGCTTGTAATAAATGGGGGGCTGGAAGCTTGTGAAGGTAAAAGAAAAATAATGCAGGAGGTTTTTATTTATTCATGGAGATGAGATAAAAGCAGTTCAATTGTTACTCACAAACAAAGGTAGATTGACTGTTTTTACCCCCAAACAGTAAATTAAAGTTGCAACATATTTACCTTTGCAAGTACCCCCTAACTCAACTCGTGATTAAAGCAGTCAGGAAGACAGAATTATAAATTGTTTGCTTCAGTGCTTGGCTTAATACTCATTAAGATTTTTTTTTCAGCCCGGAACACTGCAGAAGCTTAGGCACTTCTACAATTTGCAGAAATTAAACATAGTGCCGCATCTATTATTTTCGGGGTTTTACATTAATGAAGGTTTCACAATCAGCTAATGGCAATGTTGGTAACAAACTGAATGTTCCTTAAAGCTATTGCAGAAAAACAATTAGTTTGCGATTGAAAGTGACAGCTGAATCACGTGTGAGGGGCGTAGCCATGGGTGGGCCCAGGTGGACGTGGGTCTGCCCTGATTGATCCCAGACCCACCCAATAACGTCCAAAGATAACCTATTATAAAACATCCTGTGGTAATAGCCTGAGTACTTCACATTTTACCAATACATTTTTTCAATAATCTCTGAGTGAAAAAAATATTGATGTTGCCACTCACCAGCTATTGAAATAACACAGATTCGCTATCTTCCAGTCTCCAAAGCTTTCACTTTGATCTTACTGTTTTAAGACATTTCAATATATTTACGACCAATAAGGAAGTCTCATGAGCACAATAGGGAGGTGAATGTTAAAAAATATGTTATGTCTATGTCAGAGCTAAAAGAAATTCAAAATTCTAATTGATATAAAAAGTTGACAGAGGTAATTATAACACTGTCACTTCTAGTAGACTAGCTCGTTATTGGAAGTAAGTTAGCTGCTAGCTAAACAGTTTTCATGGGCTTAGCTAACATGGCTGACCAAATATCAATCATTTTGATACACAAGCAGGTTGGATCAGACCAGGGATGCACATAGGGAAACCGAGGAAGAGGAGCATGCGAGTACAATATTATCAGGGGAAGGGAAGAAGACTCTGGAGGCTAATGTTAGAGGCACAGTTTCTTAATCTCAGACTCTACTTCTGAGTCTGAGCTTGCTGTGCCTGGCCCATGAGCTTTTGTTAATTAGAGAAGGACTTACAAACTGGAAGTATTTTAGGCAAACTTGTTCAAAACACAAGAACAGCAAACAGAATCATGTAACATTTGCCAAGGCAGCTTAAACGGCAAGCCATGAGCCATTTTACATTTACAAATCGGACGAAGACGTGTTTATGATTCTCCGTGTCAACTATTCGACTGAACAACCTCCCTCTACTATCCTTGGAACGGGAACTTCCTTTGGACAGTGATTCCATTATAACCATAATATTATTCAACACCAAGTCCCGCCGTCTGCGTCTTGGCATGTATAAAACATATCACACTAATTCAAACCCATCAAAGCTAGGCCTAAGTTTGTTAGTGTTTATATGTGATGTATTATATTGTATTTATATAGTGTTTTTTTATTGTCTTTGCACCCGCCATGGTATACTTACAGGTGCAGCTCAAAAAATTAGAAGATCGTGAAAAAGTTCAATATTTTTTGTCACTCATTTCAGAAAGTGACTCGTATATTATAGATTCATTACAGTGAAATATTTCAAGCCTTTATTTCTTGTAATTTTGATGATTATGGCTTACAGCTAATGAAAACCCAAAATTCAGTGTCTCAGAAAATTAGAATATTGTGAAAAAGTTAAATATTGGAAACTCATGGTGTCATACGGTAGCCAACACGGTCCCTGTTAGGCATGTTGCGTTCTTAAATAGCGCTGTGTATTGTATGGGTGTTCCCATATGAACCAATGCATTATGGCTTGTTATAGGTCTATAGGTATATTTTACCAAAAGAAAATTGTCCACCCACTTTTGCTCAGGCCCACCTGAAAATCAATTCCTGGCTATGCCACTGCCCCTGAGTCTCAGCGATTCACACTCATCTGGTTGTAGACTAAATAAGTGAGCTCAGGGGATAGCCTGCTTTTTTCTATTACCAGAATTATACTGCAGGATGCAATTTACACGCAGACAGATGGCATCTGATCCCTCTATCTAAAAGGAGTTTCACTATAAGGGTTTTGCTTAAGAAAGCACTTGCTACTGGTCTGCCCCTTATTTTCACCGTCATCGCTTTTATAATGCTGATGTAGCTTGTTACATCTGCCGACTTTCTGGTTGTGCTTGGCATGTGATGTCCAGCAATATCAAATATCATTCTGGCACTCATGAGGCAGGTAAAGGCAGGGGTTCAGCCAGAGCTGTTAGGGAACCGATCGGAACCACACGCAGACACCAAGATAGAGTAGTGACAGGCTTTAATCAGATTTGACAGAAAAGGGTCCAGCAAACAGTGCAATACAGGATAGGCAGAATCGTAGTCAAGTCCAGACAGGGGTCAGAGTCCAAGCAACCAGAGCAATGCGGAGAAGGCATGCCGAAGTCCCAGAACAGGCAGGGGTCGGAACCGGGAGATCAATCAGTGGGGGCTGGAGAACAGGAGAGCTGATGCAGGGCTTGGATGGAGAAGGGTAGGCGGGCAGGAGGGCTTGGATGGAGAAGGGTAGGCGGGCAGGAGAGCTGATGCAGGGCTTGGATGGAGAAGGGTAGGCGGGCAGGAGAGCTGATGCAGGGCTTGGATGGAGAAGGGTAGGCGGGCAGGAGGGCTGGAGCAGGGCTGGACGGGGACAGGCAAGGCAGGCAGGAGAACAGGAGCAGGACAGAACACAGGAACTCGGAACAGGCAAGAATAACCGCCGGAAAGTACATTTAAAAAAAAATATATATATATTTTTTATTATTAGAAAACCATGGCACTTATACATTACAGGTCACAAACATAAACGTAAAGCCACCTTAATCATTTCAATCACTACCCCAACAACTCAAGTCAACTAAGACAAGCAACATTCCTAAATCTTATTTATTTCTTTTTATTTATTTAATTTTCACCCACACAGCTACATCCACTCCAAAATTTAATTAGAAGTCACAAAATCACAGGTTATATTTCCAATCAACTCCCTCAAATTATCAGCCCACCCACTAATATGTACAAACCTTCCCCAAACCCAGCAACAACCTAGACAGGTCTTTATGCAGAAACCCATGATTAAGAATAATAGAATAACCAACATAATTCACCACATATTTACCAGCTACAATCGCTCCAATTATGAACCAAGCTTGAAAAATCAAACATACACACAATAAAAATAAAAATATTAAAAGAAATTATAAACAACCATATGTATAAATAATACAATCAAAAACCAAATACAAAAGACCCTTGCAAGTCCCCCCCCCAGTGATTCTGAACCCAATCATGTTCCCTCACCCCCCATCCACCTTCACCTGCTCTGCCACTCTCCCCCGAAACCTATAGTAGGGGTTAAAATCCGTTACATTACATTACAGTCATTTAGCAGACGCTTTTATCCAAAGTGACATACAGTAAGTGCATACAGAAACGTCATCAAAGTAACTACAGAACAGATAAGACAAAGCACATCCTTCCCATAAAGTAGCAGCTATCCCTAGTAATGAACATTGAATACAGTTCACAGTAAACTGGGTAAATCAGCTCTACTACAATTCTATTCTAAATACTATTATAAACTTCAACACAGTTAAACAAGAAACAAGTACCATGAGAGGTCCGAGATAGGTGCATCAGTCCAGGTGGAGTCTGAAAAGGTGCGTCTTCAACGCAGGCAGGGTTGGCGTTGGCGTTGGCGTTGGCGTAGAACGTATGGGAATGGGAAGTTCATTCCACCACTGGGGAGCTAGGGTGGAAAAGCACAGAACAGAGAAACAGGTGAGCTTATATGGCAGACTGATGACGAGACAACGAGGAACAGGTGAGACGATACAACATGAGGAAACACATATCAGGTGCGGGAGGCGGAGACACAAAAGGGAAAATGTGAAACGACATACAAACACAGAAAACATAGAAACGGGGAAACCATGATATCATGACACAGAGCCATGTTACTGTTGAGGAGGCACTTTCTGAAATGTGCAGACTTTATGTAATTGAGCACAATGTTTTATTTTATTGTTTTTTTTACATGAAGAAAAGAGTAGGATGAAACAAAAACTGTGCAATTCTGACTGGGACAACAAAGCCACTGCATGACACTTGGATCCATCTCTGAAGCTGCCTTATGCTTGTTACTCAAAGCAGATAATTCGACTGACTGGTTCTTTTCTTCAGGATATACTTTGATATTCTTATTGTAAACCAATTACACCACCCATCTACCTCCCCTCCCCCCTCCCCTCCAAAACAAGCGCACACCTACATCATTGTTTTTCATTGGTTAAAACAAGTTGTTAATGTACGATACCAAGCTAATCACTATGAATTGAGTGGTTGTGTAATGAATGAACTCCAAAAGACATACAAAAATGTTGCAGCAAAGTGCCCCTGATCTGTACATGACTTTCATCTTCAGGAAAAAACAATTATTTACAAAGATCAGAGACTATGGAGAAGGCTTGCTGTTCTTGAATGAAAAATGCTGAAAAGTCATAACAGCTGTGTACAACATATGATTTTTTTATAAACTGAAACTGAACTGTTTTAAACTGAAATGCATATTACTCTGCCTCCAAAGCAAACCTTCACAACATTGTCCACATTTATGTTTTTCACTTTTTTAAAGGTCACTGTTGCAACTAATTACTCTTCTGAAGCCGTGGTACACTTCATCCCACATACACTTGCCATACCACAAAAATAACTGTTAATAGCTGTTGATAGTTTGTGGGTACTGTAATCTACATATGTGGGAAATCGGAAATTCAGAACGCACACACACACACACATTTACAGAATTGTAAATTGCACTAATATATGAGGGGTCACTAATTGCACTAATATATGAGGGTCACTAATTGCACTAATATATGGGTGGTCACTAATTGCACTAATATATGGGTGGTCACTAATTGCACTAATATATGTGGGTCACTAATTGCACTAATATATGGGGGGTCAATTGATCTATATGGCATGACAATTCATATGCTAATACAATTGCTCAGAGAAAAAAATAATTATATTTAACAAGTAATATTCTCACCAAAAGGTTATTATTCACAGTATAATTCACAGTATTTATTATTCAGTAATATATAATTATTCAGTCATACAAATTATGTTACAATTTGTTAAAATAAAATAACTATTGTGTACTTACATATCAGTATTAAGTACTTACATCCTTACTAGCAGTTTGTGTAAATACACATACAACAGATAATAGACATGTACAAAACATGGTAAAATGACTAATGGAGCACGGTTGATTTTTATGCAAGATAAGTTTGATCTATATCCTCTACTTTCCACCAAGAAATATGACGGTTTTATCTTGTCAATTTCTTTGTTTGAAATTGATGGATGTGAATGAATAGAATGAACGTTTCTGATATTTACCTGCAATTTACAGGAGGTAGCCTAATTGCATTTGAATTTCAGAGTCAATAGCCCTCTGGGTTCAACTCCGCATGACTAGGATGCAGCAGGTGAGAAGCAGTTTGTTTTTTGTGTGGTGAAGACTAAGCCTGATATGGTCCCCCAACAGAAAAAGCTGGAGAAGGTAGGATACTGTGGTCCAAGACATTTGGCAGGATGGCACCATTGTTCCAAATGTGTGGATATACGTATATGTTCGATGTGTGATTGACACTGTGAACTGTGAGCGTGCTTCTGCATTAGATTCCCTTCCCATCAGTGAAACTCATCTTTGTGTATAATAAATGTTTTGTAGTAGATTAGTTGCAGTCTGTAGCTCTTGGTAAATAAGAATGTATTGATTCATTCTCCCACTGGATGCGATTGCCATTTAATTTCAGGTCACTCATCCATTGTAGTGATATCACTTTGTCTGAGATAATAATTACACTATATTTTTAGGAGGCAGTACGTTTCTGCTGTTGGATTAGGTGAAAAGGGGATATGTTTGGGTTATTACTGTTGATAGCAGCATTGACTGTCTTGACTAAAGGTATGGATAATTTTGGTTCTGGTGGAAGCACAAGTCATCTTGTTGTGTAGGGAACATTAGAATTGAACAATTGTAAAGATTAAAATGTCTTAAATTAGTTATGTTCTTCTGGGACCAGGACCTGAAAAGGAATGAGGTACCATCAAATTTGAAGTTGTGTTATATCGGTGATAGATTGTGTGGGGCGTAGCTCTGCTTAATTATTTGGTTGGTTTTCCACCAAGCTTCAACCAGCTAAAATACAGGGATTTTAAAAACGGGACAGTGATTGAGTTTTGGGGCCAATGAACACTAGATTACAGACAGATAGTAGGGTACATCATGACTGTTCAATAGTCATCCAGGCAGAGGCAATGATGTCTTTGCTCCGTATCCATTTGATAAAAAAACTGAAGCTGAAAGGAAATGCAGTATAAATGAAAATCGGGGGAGCTAAGACTGCTATATTTCTTGTGGTTTCGTAGGGCTTGCAGATTTATCCTCTGTTTTATCTTTCTGGTAATATATGTTGTTTATTTCTTTTAGACTTTTGAATCAACTGGTTTTGGGGAGTAGATGAATCATGTAAAAAAAATGGCTGACTTTGGGGCGGATTGCCATTCTGATTTGAAATGCAGCTCAGGAGAAAGAGATTTCTCCACCTGTCAAGATGTTCTGTTACTGTTTTAAGTACTGTTGTTAAGTTATGTCTACAAATGTCACCAAGGTTGGATGTGATTAGGATAGAAAGATATTTCAATCCTGTAGTGTGTAGGTCCACCTAATTCCACTTGAATGAATTGGGGGGTAGAATTTCAGATTTGCAATGGTTTCTTTTGTATCCAGACACTTTCAGGGTTATTTGTGAGTACAGCGGTTAAGATGTACATAGATGTTTTAAAACTACTAAAGTATGACCAGTGTATAAGCTTATCTGATAATTATTCCAATATGCATTACCTGCCAGAATTTACAGAAATTCAAAAATGACTTAGTAATTTAGTATGGTATGTCTTTAGTAATAACTAAAGACATGACATGCCTGAACATACATTTACACATTGATTTGGTAAACAGGAGTAAGGCCGTAACACAAATGGGAAGAGAAAGAGAGAAAATTTAAAACAAAAAATAAATTAATAAAAATAAAGAGAGGAGGTGGGAAACAATAATGTATTCAGGTTTAAGGCTGAGTTGAGAACTGAATTGGAGAAAGCAGTGTGAGCTTTTTCAAATTAGTAAGTAAAAAGAATATTGTGAGTATTTTAATTTACCACTGACAATTTGTACAGTGATTGCATGTTTAGTAGTGCATTATACACTGAGTTTATTTAATCAACTATTGGACATGGGCCTCTTTGGTTCCACAGCCTCATAATCTGTACTCAGACAAGCATACTTTGTTGCACTTTCCCTTGTCATAGTTTAAATTGCTTCAATATGAACTCCCACACCACTTCCTCAATGTTGTCACATTCCCCTTCATCAATACTGTAAATACTATATTTTCACACATACTGTGTGTTTGTACTCTCAAAATGCCTTGAGCATTAAAGGGGCAGTTCACCCAAAAGTCTGTGCAAAGTCTCACCCAAAGACAGTATTCTGGGACTTATGTCAACACAGTGTGCCCTAGAATACTGATGTGCTGGGTGTATCCCAATACTAAAAAAATGCATCCTCCTTTCCTCCACTACCACCTCCTCTCCTCTCTGCCCCAGAAACCGATATTTGTGTCCTAATCTAATGTTGCTGATTACATATTAATGGTTACGTATTAATGAATGTCTCAACGCAAACCGCAATGTCAGGTACACTGTATACCATACATACAACTACTTGTACTTGAAACATACCGTTTTGCATACTTCTGGGTATAAAATGAATGGAGAAAAGTGAAGAATATTGAGACGCACCCCCTGAATGTCTTTGTACATCATTGTGTTTTTGTTTTCTTTCTTGAGGTCCTCAATATGCCTTTGGTAAAAATGAGGCTGCTTTTAATCTAGTTAGAACTTTCCACATTAAATCCCACACAGAGCCTTTGATTAATGGATGATGGGATATTTACTTCATCTGAACCGAATGCCATCAGGTCATCAGTGTCGTGGACGAATGCCTCATTTTGGATATCTTACAAGGTGGTTTGCAATTTCCTCTCTGTGAAGCAAAGGAACATTCATTGCCATTGCTCATGTTAGATTTGTAGAAGCAACTGTCATTGCATTGTTTATGTCCTGTAGGCTGCCAGGCTGCAGAATCCAGCATGGACTTATTTAATGATTTTTGTGCAATGCTGAGGATGTTCTTTGATGCTATTGAGCTGTGATTTGGAGCACTGCCATGACTGGGTGTATTTTGAGCGCACAAATGCGGGTCTGCTCGTATTGTCTTGGCAGAGCATGCTGAGCTCATCCTTCTACATCACAGTACAGTAGGAGACATCTACTGCATGGAACTGTGTGTAGGCCATTGCCCTATAAGATGTGTTGTAATGCAAGATTGCTTTGGGAGGACCACACTGGCTGAAAGCATGGCTGGCCATGTTGCCTTAGACCGGTTCTATACTATATGTGTACGTGGAGGTGAAATTTAGGTGATGTGATGGCCAACAAAATATTCGCTAAATGTATTGTGCACTAGTGGTGCGCTCTAGTAAAATTGCTCTCTAATAAAATGTATCTGGTAAAAAGGGACTATATTACCTGCTTTTAGGTGTATGGCAGATTGGTGCGTAGCTGGAACTCCCACTCCCTTAAAAGTAACAGAACATATATCTGCCTTATAGAAGTTATTTATTTTAATTGTATAATTGATAACACATAACACATTTGGGGCCATACTGTACATACCAAGATTGTCTGGTGTTCTGGATTTGTAATGGTATGCCATTCGAAATGAGTGATTTTCTTTTCTGTAATGACTGCATTTATTTCCTCTGGTATTGTCTCTCCAGAAAGCTAACATCAGTTTTACAATTCCATAATGAATTAAAAATGAAAATTAAAGATTAAACAAATTTGTTATTTAGTTTAATTCAGACCATTTAGACCAATGTCAAATATCCTGTGCTCAATAATAATGTTGCATAATATGTACTATTTCATGTATTATTATTATTATTTCTGTCAGAATAACTCACATATTTAATATATGAATGAATATATAATTATTTTGGTTTGGCGCTGAATGGATCTGCTCTATGTACTTCTCCCTATCAAACAGGGAGCACGACATGTCTTCCTAAACAGGAGATATACCGAAACCCCCAGTACATAGAAGCTGATCCAAACAACAGGTGGAGGCTGGGGTGGTCGTGGGTGAACAGAAATGTTTTTAGAACAAGAAACAGCGAAACAAACAAGAGCAGCACAGCCAAATGCAGCATTAAAAGGGGTGCTCCATTAGTGATGTGTGCATGTGGTTGGTTGAGTATGAGAACATGTGTTTGGTCAGGCACAGCGAGATTTTCCTGACAGAACTTGCTCTGCGCACTTTCGTGTTCGTGACGTTCATTCATGTTAACCTTTCAGTTGACTTGACTAAGGAATATGTTTGCTTAGTACAAAATTTATTCTGACATAAAGCTTAAGCTGCACCTTTCTGTGAACAGCAAGTTTTATTCTTTAATCTGTACAACTTTTTTCAACTATACAGCATCCTGATTTGAGTTTACCTCTAAAGATGGCTTGCTTTGATAAAGGCTTTATTTAGAGGAGAGAGTAATACAGTTTCCTCTTAGGAGGCAGTTAGTGGTTCCTCACAATTTCAGACGATTATCACATTTATCGCTGAAACTATAAGTTTAATTTTCATACATAACTGAGATGCGAAATTGGATAGCAGAAAATAGTTAAGCACCACCAAATGATGTTAGGGATTTTTATAAACGAGGTACAAAAAAGTAGAATGATGTGAAGATTTAATTTATATTTAAATAGGGGTCGAAGAGGAACTGTAATGAGAGAGCAGGTTATAAAGATATAGCTTATTCTAGGGAATGACCTTTGGCAGACTGAAGGAAAGTATCATTTTTAACAATATCATCACATCAGAGATTTATCAGATATTGGCATAACATTACACTAATGCTTAAGATATTTGGAGAAGGGTGGTGTCCACACGTTTTGCCTGATATTATACAGTATGTATGCTTTACAATTGTACCTCATTGTATGACCACCCAACCATTATTTAATTGGATACAAATCTGGTAATTGCAGCTCAGGATAGAGGCATCTTTGGTCTGTCATTTTGAGAAGGCTGCAACAGCAATTTAATTGTCTTTCATGTGTGCTTCAGTTTTGTAAATTGTGAGAGATCTCCAAATGCAAGGTAGTGCCTAATTGGATTTTTTGAATTTGTGTACAATTGTCTACATGCTGTATTTCTCAGATCAGTTTTCAAATAAGCTTTAATGTGTGTGTCTGTCAGTCTTCCTGTCTGTATGTCCCAGAGGAAGAAAGTGAGAGTACATGGTCATATTGTGTTATCACAACAAATTAATTTAGTTTATATTTTGATAGGCACTTTTTTTTCCTACTCCATGCACATCTCACGCTGTCACTGGCTGGCTCTCTGGTATCCTGTGGCAACCACATGTGGAGTGGCTGTGCAGGTAATGGAAGATGTCCCCTAGCGAAACCCCCTTCCTCTGATGTAGTTGACAAAGATGGTGCCTTTGCAGTGCATCCTGGCGCAGCAGGTGTTGTCGCTCCAGGGCTCGTCATCACAGCAATAGGACTCTTATTGTCCCCTTTATAGGCTTACCTCCTGATGGCTCCCTAGGGTTGTGAGAGGTCTTTGAAGTTTTATTGTTCTTCTCCTGTTGGGACTCTGCACTCTCAGTTTGTCTCTAGGCAGTTTGTCTCTCTACCATTAAAAGAAAATGTCTTGAAACACTCGATTTGGAGACTGTTGAGTGAGAAACTGTGTTAGGAGAGTATTTGCTTTTAAACCCTAAAAAAATGTGTTCACTGCTGAAAATCAAATCAAATCAAATTTGATGCATGGGAATTGTAGTTACCAACAGTTAACGCACATGACTGAAAACTTGCATATGCCCCAACATTCAGTACTTTGGAACAATGAATCCCTTTACTTTAATTTATAAAAAAATTATGAAGGACTATTTCTCTCCACATTTATCAATGTAAATTTTTTGCTCTAACAAAATGAACACTGTTGGATATGATCAAATGTACTCTTATCAGAGTGTAGTAGCAGAAAACAGCTCAACACTACATACCCTAGCAATGTCACCCAAAGGATTTCTGCAATCACCAAAACACTTTTTTTTTTGTGAAATTAAAATAAATAAATACAGCATTCCTTGCATTTATATAGTGCTTTTATCACACTCAATGCGCTGACAGATGAGGGATGGAAACTCGCCTCAGCCACCATGTGTAGCACCCACCTTGGTGTGGCATGGCAGCCATTTTGTCAGTTTTGGTTGAAATCAGGCCTTTGTGCTTGTGCTCAAAAATGAACACTTGCTTGTATTTTTTGCTCAAGGTCTCAAAGACTAAATCTTTTCTTATCAACATAACATTTTGGTAATATTGAATTGCTCTGCATAATAGTCTTTATGACTCAGGGAAGGCTGGAAAGATTAAACATGGCCAGGCACTTAATTTCATGGATTCCATCAACAGGGTTCCAATCTAAATTTGAACCTTGACTATATTTTTTACTTGTTTGAAATGTTTGTAAAACTGCAGTCATATAATTCACATAATTATTTATATTGAAGTATATCAAGATTCAAATTTCTGCTTCATTGATAATTAATCAGCCAGAACCATTGAACAGCTCCATGGCTCTAATCATTCCTTATCATCATGTCAATTTGCCATTTCCCATGTTGTGTTTGTTCATATTGCATATTGAAAATTGCTTTATATAATACCCTGAGGCTTTCACCTTGGCCAGTGATACATAATAACCCCATATATTCTGTGCTGAATGTAAGGTTTAAACTGTTTTATATATTTGAATCGACACAAAAAAAACTGAAAGTAAATAGAGATGCAAGATGTCTCTAGAGCCTTGTTGAATCAGGTGACATTTTGCCTACTGGAAGCGCTCAACGTTTTCTTGGTGAGTTTGTTTCCAGGAATATCTTTCTGTTTCTCAAGCACAAACAGTAAGAAAAGAATCACGCCTTTGTTTACGAAGGGGAATCTCCTTCAGGCATTCCTTCCCTTTAAAGCTCACCTGCCTTGATTGTCCCAGAAAGACAGTGGATGAGATCCATTTTTGCATTCATTGTATTCAAAATATTTGAGATAAAAGTATAAAGTACTGTATAATGTTAATGGTGATGCAATATGAAAATCAGGACCATATTGTTTTGTGAGCAGAGCTGACTGTGCTGTTTCCCTGCTACTGCATGTGAACTCAGGTTTGCTCTGTACCGTGGTGTGGTACTGTCAGTCCAGGATCCCCCTCATGGTTGTGTGCACCCCTCTCTTCAGTTATGCTGCTATATCATAATGCCCTGGGGCTTTCCATATTACACTTTGGCCACAATGTTTGCAATTGTTACTCTCTTAATTGTATAAGTGCTGAAGCTTCTCCTGTTTCTTTTCCCAGGGGCTTCTGCCCTTCCCTCCTCTGGTTCAAGCCCACGCCTTCATGCTACCTGGAGTCCCAGATGTTCACCGCCTCTCTGAATAGCATGTTATACAGCACTTTCTACTTACCAGCTAGTTTCATATCTCAGACTTTAACCTGCTCAACCCATTTGATAAATTGCATTTCATTTTGTTTCCAATCCATTTCACCTTAAACCGGGCCGGTTAGTGGTAGGTGGGCTTCCCCCTCTCTGGCCAGGTTCCTCTCGAGATTTCTTCCCATCAGGGAGTTTTTTCTCGCCGCTGTTTGAGTGTTTTTCTCCCCACTGGGCAGTTACCTCGTTTGCTTTTGGGGGTTCAGGCCTGGTTTTTGCGCAATTTTCCTTCTGTTTCTATGTACAGCATCTTTTTATTTAGCCATTGCCAAGTTAACAGTATATTAGGTGCAGGAGTTTAAGTACTTGTATAATGTTATGCTTTTTAAAGACCTGTCCTTGATAAGGAGTGAATTGCAAAATAAATAATAAATGAATAGCATTATGAATTCATTAAAAGTGCTTGTTCAAGTGTTTGAAAGACTGATATCTTGTCCATTATTTAATTGCTGTTCAAGTGTGATTTATTGACAATCACTGTGCAGCCTAGAAGACTGATGATCTTCTTATTTAACAGTGATGACACAATGTAAGCAATGTGGGAGGTGGGGGAGATGTGAGGCACTGAACAGTGACTGGATACGCAATGGCAGAACAAAATGATTCATTTTTAATGTGATAATGCTTAGCCAAGTGACTTTGATTGTTCTGATATGATGCATCTCACAAAATACAGTAAGGATGAGCTCACTCGTAAATATGTAATAACAGTGAAATAAGTAATCTCATCAATATCATTTATATTCAGTGGTGAATTAGAGTACGTGTGCCTGTATTTTTAATATTGGAAAACACTGTTTTCACCGTAGTGTCTGTAAATGCAAAATTTGAGCATTAAAAAAGTTTCATTGCTAGCTTTAGAAATAGAACTGAAAAGTCCTACATGGACCAATACATTATCTTCTCTATGCCTGAGTTCCACATCTACAGCGTGTATCCTTTAATTATGTTTCATACACTGATGGTGTATTGATAATCTCCTCAAGTAAAACAAATGTACCATATCCTAAAGAAGATCTATTTTAAACATGCATTGCAGCTTATTTAATGTTCCAGAATGGTCTCTGGACATGCTTCATATAGTCTGTTCCTACAGCATAATGGAATAGCTGGGTTATAGACCCATGCTTGGATAGAGTTCTCTTTCTTTTTTTGTTAGGCCATGCAGTTCAATGTGGTACATTATACTCATAAAGATATTGCTAATGTCCAGCCAGCCAATGGAATTGGTCAATAGAACACATTATGTTTCCAGTCAAAATGCACATGCTTAAATTCATTAACAAACATCATATTGTGATATTGATCTTGTGTATGACTTGACTCTGTTATAATGTATCATCCCAACTTCCCTGTGCCTAATGCAGCACTGTGTTCTTTCACTACTGAACTGACAGGACTATGGTTGAATTATTTAGGTAAAAATAATGACTCATGTATTTTATGCCATGTGCACACTAAACGTGGGATGCACACAGTGGGTCTCATTTATGAAATGTGAGCAGAAAAAAATTTGTACACAGCAAAACAGTTTGTGTAAATCTAACACTGTTGGTGTAACTTTAACACCATAGGGTGTACATTTAACACCCTAGAGTGTTTATATGAGACCACAGTCTCAAATGTACACCAATTTTTTGTTGTGTACGTAAATTGTTCCTATTAGCAAATTTGGCCGTATATTGGCATTCATCAACGTTTTCGAATCTGAGATTTGTTTGCAGGTACTAACAAATTTTACACATGCTCAGGACCACACGTAGTATTAGAACATTTATTTATTTATATATTTATTTATGTTAAATTCACAAGACTAAATGTGGCTTTTGAATTACACATTGTAAACATAATAAATTACGATTGTAAAATGCAAACACTTTAGATAACGCCTATTAATCAATTGTAGGCTATAAAGCTGTTTAATTAGACCCATAATGTAGACTAATGAATGCTACCAGCATTCATTAGTCTTCAATTTAGCTAAAAATAGCTGAATTCTATACTTTATATATGCTAATTAAAACAGACATTTAACCAATGAACGAAATTTGCTTTAAATTGCTTTAAATACAGGTCTGTAGCTAGCGTTGCAATTATAGTCAACAGCATAATCCAGCTAATGACAGCATATCCAGTTCCCTTACTAGATGCAAAGCCAGGTGGAGGTAAATCTGGGTTTTATGAAATTGCCAACCTGTCCAATATTATTGGTGCCATAGACTGCACACCCCAGTGAACGTTTTTGTTGAAAAGTCGGTGAAACGCCATCTCGCGTTGAGGTGAAAAACCAAATAAACTTGATTAAAAAGTGAACATTATTTAACCCGTTGTAATGTAGCCAGACTATCCCAGTAAAAACCTGCAGCTCGATTCTGGCTTTTGCTCAGTGAGACACGTGTATCAATGTGTCCGCAATTAAAATGCACCAGTAATTCAGAAAGATTCTAAAATAAAGTAGCCTATGTGATTACCTGATTTCAAACCAACGCAGCATCTATGCGTTCCTTCGCCTCCAATTTAATATCAATTCATTAATTATTTTACTACTTTAAGAGTTCATGTAATGGATGATCCTGCATTGATGGTTCATGTTATCTCCTGCTAGGCCTTTACTGACAATGCTAAACAATTTTTTTTGTTTTGATTGAACATCTGCTAATAAAACTTCGATTTCAGTGTCGGAATAATTCTTTTTTTTTACTTTTTCTTGGCCATTTTGAGTTGGTATGGACCTTTAAATGGAAGCAACAACCTCCATATAAGGCAATTCATGGGCGTGGATTTATGCTAATCACACAATAACATGAATGCGCTTGTATGACCATATTTAAGTGAATATTTACGCGCATATTTACAAACGCTTCATGAACGAGGCCCAGTGTATAGTGTAGATGTTTTCTTGCATTACTGGTGTTTTTTGTTTGTAGCTATAATAAAAGCTGTGTATTATAATTATGCTCATGATCATTGTGCA
Organism: Ilyophis sp. 1 JC-2022; assembly: GCA_022702515.1. Classification (NCBI taxonomy): domain Eukaryota; kingdom Metazoa; phylum Chordata; class Actinopteri; order Anguilliformes; family Synaphobranchidae; genus Ilyophis; species Ilyophis sp. 1 JC-2022. Next base: position 42,767,863 of record CM040405.1, on the reverse strand, counting down.
TGTCCACAAATATGCAGGCATTGAAAATTGTTACTGCGGAAAACCACATTTTTCCCAACAAGATGCATGCACAAGTTAATTGAATAAATAGGGGGATACATTCAAATAGTGGAAAATATTTTTATTTATTTATCACCCTATTATTCAATGTGGTTCTGCAAACATGTTGTTGGGAAAACAAGGTATATATTCAAGTCAAATTTTTTTATTTAGTTCTTGAACTAATACAGTTTGACTGTTACATGCATGGCTCAGTGACCTGCACAGGTGATGAGGTCATTTACACAGTTCAAATTCAAAATACTTGAAAACCAGAGGGAAAAAAGTAACCAACTTAAACGAAACAAGTTGTTCATGCCGTTGGTGTGTTGTAGTACTATTGCGAGCTCGTCTTCACCATTGATTGTACGTTTGCTTTTTTGTAGTATCTTAAAATAAATTTAAAATTCATATAGTAGCAAAGAGGATGGCATTAGAGCAAGGGCAAATTTATGGCACACATCATTAAGTGCAGTTCTGATATGATTTATGTGCATGGACTGAGATTGAATATGGGAACCTTGCATGCTTTGGATACCGCAACTTTAATAGAACGCTTCAACAGCAATAGCACACTTGTGAAATAAATTGCTTTGTGAGTGAGTAGAGCAGCGAAGCTTAAAATATGTTCATCTCAGCTGGATGCAAAAACATAACATTGCAATATTTCTTTATCAATTACAATGGAAGTAAAAATAAAAACAACAGTGCTCTGATGGGTTGATATGGGACTGACACAATCTAATGCAGATGATGAGTTGTTGCACCAGTTGTTGGCTTATATGCTATATATATAATATAGCATATATTATATAACCACATAATATGTTTCAATGTGTTACAAACAATAGGCAGTACAGTGAAAAATCCAGATCATCAGGGAGATCAGGTGCTATATAAATTTGAATGAGCTATAAACTAGAAGGAAAAGTACTAGCAATGAGTACTACAATTTTGTGTAGCCCCAGGTCATATTTTATCTCATCCAGAATCAATAATATGATATAGAAAAAAATTGGAAGACCAAGAGACCAGATATCTCTAAGAGGGATGCTCAAGTGGCAAATACTCTCCCATTTTAATTTGTAATCTGCTTTTCTCCAGGCAGTTAAAACAAATGCAACTGTTGTGTTTGTGCCTTTGAGCCAGCCTGGATAAATAGCATAATGTAGTTCAGATGCATTTACCTGCAGCTATCCTCCCATGTTTTGCCCATATTGGAACTAGATATAAGCTAAGTTCACGCAACATTTATCTTGACTTTGACGTCAATATAAATGTAAGGCATAGTATTATGTGTTAACTTAGAGGGAGGGTAGAGTACCACTGTACTTAAGTAAAAGTATGGTTACCTTAAATAGTAAAAGTAGCCTTCACTAAAACTACTTGTGTAAGAGTATTAAAGTAGCTTGGAAAAAATGTATTCAGGTACTAGTTACATTTCAAGTTACTTTTAAATCAACACTCATCCATTCAACCAGAATGGAATCAATTGTTAACCATTAACCCATAAACAGAAAAAAATGGAAAACAATTTTTTCAACCAATGAAACAGGATAGAACTGGAAGTTGTTTACTTTGGCCACTTTCCCGTTCAAAGCAATGGGCAAACTGATGCCTCAGAGTCTTTTCGATAATTAACATCAAATGCCACTTTGTGGGTGGCTGTTCTCTACAGCTATCAAAATGTCACTGCTGAACTGTAGCACTGCAGCAGACTGTGCTTGAAATAAAATGTGTGTGCAGCTGTTGGAATGAATTATTTCTCCTCACTCCAGACTACCTTCACCAGTAAATATGTCACTGATTGTTTCTCCCCCTTCTTTTTTAAATGCAAGGCAGAGTAATATTCATTCAAAGTAGGGAGAAATAACAAGAAACTGAAGGGCAGGGACAGTCATGGCCAGTCGGATGGTTTCGCAATGCATACATATCAGCAGAGGGGTTTGTCATGAGATAGAATGCCACAAGTCTTTGTGGTCCCATTTCTGAGTGAGGCATCAGAATTAGGGAAGAATTACTGTTCACCAAGTATGTCAGTTTCCCTTGTTGACTTTTTAAATATTATTTTACCTCCTCATATTATGTTGACATTTCATCATGCCTTTTATATTTGGAGTCAAATTGACCCGGAAAGTTTTAACTGACACAAAACTATATATACAATAGAAATATTTGACACTTTCTGTACGACCTTTTGAGTGTCTCCCAATTTGTATCCCTAAATATTAAAATGAGATGTTTCCTGTGAGGAAAAATCTAATTTTAGACCCTGAGGTAAATAACAGTTAAAAACCTGTATGGAAAAGTGCTAACCAGAATCACCCACAAAAATCTGAGATGAAAGAAAACAAAAAAAAGGTTGCATATTTTCTTACATTTTATACAGCCACACCAAAATGACCCCAAAATGACATTTGTATATGAGGTTGGTACAGGACTTGGCATTGAAAACATGGCATTATGTTCATTGCATGGTTACTATTTAAAACAGAAGCCCTGAAAGGCCGCCAAAGCTTTACGTACGAGATTTTTTTACCTTACCTTCAGGGCCTCCGCCGTTAAGTCGTACATATGACTTAGCACTGGAGCAGGATTCTGTAACCTATAACAAACTCATGAAACCAACCTAAATTAGCTGGAATCTAGATGTCGGGGTGGGAAAATCTAGGTTGAAAGACGCTTTGACATAAACGGACCCAAACCCTTATTAGCATTCACCTGAACGCTACACGGCATTCGCCGACTTTTCAACACAAAAATGTTCACTAGGTAACAGAAAAAAACAATGGTTCACTAGGTACAAACAATGGTTATTCAGTCTTCAAATGCCCATTTTGTAATCATATCAAAATTATGCTTGTTTTTTTTTATCGGAAAATCAGGCTAAACAAGCTGTTATTGGCGTATGTCAAAATAAATATTCATTATTTTACGTCTCTTTTGTTTATTTCGTATTTTGTATTTATTTCCACTCGTATTTATTTCAAGGCATAGGCACATTTATTTTAAGGCATAGACTTATAAATTTTTAGTCGGCATGAAAGGGGCACGTTCAGCTATGATTGGTTGCTCAGTCCATAAATATAACACTATATAACACTATACACTAAATACTACTCACTTATGCATAGTTTTATACATATAGGCTCATATAATACATATATAAGTCACATAAAGTTCTGTGTAGTTTGGTAGTGTCTTGACAAATGCAGACTTCCCCTGAGAAAATATGTTAGATCTATAACTCCCTTAATGCTGAACAAATCTTTGTGTTATTAATTAATGTCAGAAATATCTGCATAACAAAGGTTACCTTATTGCCAAATTTTCCAGATCAGCTAGCATATTTGCAAAAGGCCTTTTAACGATTATAGCCTACAGGAGTTGTCAAAATGTCAAGGTTTTGTCAAATGAATTGTAATTATAAATTAATTTACAACATGTAGGCTCATGTAGGCTACAATAGTTAAAAGGCCTTTTTCAAATATGCTAGCTGTTCTGGAAAATTTGGCAATAAGGTAATCTGTGTTATGCAGATATGTCTGACGTTTATAACACGAAAATTAGTTCAGCATTAAGGGAGTTATAGATAATACACTACCAAAATACGCTGAATTTTTTTTTGACTTGTAGTTTTAAATTATGTATGTTATGATTTGTTCACAGCTAACACATGACAGTAGCTGAAAAATACATGTGATGTCATTTTCTTCCTTAAATTTAACGTTCGGTGAAAGGGCACTAAAATGACACAAAGCCGGTCCTTTGAAATCCGAGTTGAAAGAGGGTGTGTATGAAGTTGTGCAATGTGATTGGCTGCATCCTAGCTTGTTTCTGATCATAAAATCTACCTCGTGTCACAACCTACCCAGATATCCCCTACGACTTAACAGTGGAGGCCCTGAAAGGCAAGGTAAAAAAAAATATATATCTCCTACGTATGACTTATTATCTCGTACGTAGCTACGGAAGAAATTTGGCCGCAAAAAAAAAAATTTCACCTCGCCTTTCAGGGATTCCCAACAAATTAGAAAAAGTCCATTGAAATGAGTCCATTGTCTTTATAATGAATCATTAATTAAGTTACAAAAAGGCACTGTTTTTTGTATTCATAAAACACAATCACGCAACAATCAATCTTTCTTCCTTATAGGTTATAGGTTTTTCATTTTGTCACAACTAGAAAATATTATGGCAGTAAAAAATTAATAGGACAACAAGAATTGCTGTCAATATGGTCGTAACAATGGGCCTCATTTATGAAACGTGAGCAGATGTGAGCAGATTTGTGCCTAAATCGTCCATATTAGCAATTTTGCTCGTATTTTGGCATTCATGAAAGTTTTTGTATCTGAAATTTGTTTGTTCATATGAACAAAGTTTACACCTGCTCAGGACCACTGGAAGGTACCTGCTTGAGCACCATCTTTTTGAACACAAGCCCGAAAAGAAAATGGTTACTGTTCTTGAACCTCTTTGAATACAGGTATATATAATCCTGGTCTCATCTGTAAGGTGACCCATAAGAAGTTGTTTTCCAACTGTTGACATTACTGTAAGTATCATTGAAACAAAGTAACAGAAGCTCAAACACAGTGGAAGTGGAAGTTTGTTCTCGCCCAAAATATTTTTGTTTTTGCCGGGATAAGTATACCGACTTTACAGTCACCTGTGTCTTCTGGGGATGTCCGGAATACACAGAACATACGGAATTGTCGTTTTGATACAGTCTGTATTGTGCCTTGATACAAAATAAGGAACTGTTGTCGCCATGACATTGAAAAATAGTTTATAGGAATAGAATCGTAAAATAATTTATAGAGATATAATTATGAGTTTTAACACCTTCAAACGGTATATTGTGTTACGAGAGATCGAAAATCTCACCGTAAAAAAAAGGAATGACTGCAAATAAAATAAACGACTGCAGGCCAGTGCTAGTTAAAAGGTTAATAAGCTGTATTTCTGAATAACAAAGACAAAGATCAGCTGCTGTTAAGAAATACATTGCTTTTATTTTCTTTTTGACCATTTTGTATGCTCTCATACAGAGCAGCTTTCGGAGAACATTAGTGTTAGTCTTAGGAATACAAAAGTGCATGTCATCATGAAGGCACAGAAGGCCCATTTATAATCAATGAGTGATTTAGAACTTTAGATTGGTATTTGTAAGCCTCACTGCAACATCTTCGGTCAAAATGGGAGAGCACAGACTCCCACGCACATCTTCCACAAAGCTTATTGCCAGCTGCTGCTTATTTTCCACAGCAGTTAACCAGTTGAACTGTTTGGTCAAAGTACTATACTTCATGTGCAATCGGTACAGACAGACTGCATGTGCCTGATTGACCAAAGACTCACTACTTGTCTGCTACCCATCTGCCAGAGTGTCATTCTGTCATGTTCCAATTTGGAATTGTAATGCAATTCCCATCAAGCATTTCTCCAACACATCATTGACATCATAAGCAATGACTTCACAATGAACTATGGCAGCCTGAGGCAAGGGCAAAGCATAAATAGCTGTTGGACCATCATATTGCCATGCCAAATTATTTGGTTGACAGAGGGCAAGCACCTGCACATACTGTATATAAATTATTTATTTTGAAATAGGAAGGACAATGCTGTATATAGTTGAATAATCTTGAATTTGGAAAGATAATGACATGTATCTGAGGAGCAGAGTTCTTCCAACCTACCTCATCTGGACTAATTAGTCAAAATCCTAGGAGTACTATCTTGTCAAAAAGGTCACACGGGTCAAGTTCTGGCTGTTTGGGGCATGCCGGGGGTTGTTGGTTTTGTTTATGCATTTCTCTCTTGCAGAAATGTTATGCAACTATGTCTAAGAATTTTGGCCCAATATTTGATGATAAATATTAATGTATTGTGCTAGGGGGCCATTTGCTCCTCCAAAGGACAAATTCTTGAATTTTACATGACACTACTGTGTACATACATACAACGGCTTGCCTTTGATTATATGATTGTATCAGCTATGTATTGCTGCTTCGGAAATCTACCACTGAGTACCTTATAGGAACATCTGTAAGTGAAGAGAACACCACATATACTCTATAATCAAGATATTATTACAATGTAGGTTATATTGCAATTTTATAAAAAAAATGTTACAGATTATTGTTAGATGTAAACAGTTTCCTCACAAGAACACATTTAGACTTTGGATCTTAGGTTTAGCAAGCTGTCAGAGGTCTCAGTGTGCCTGTGCTACAGTGGGCTTTGCCATTAATCAAAGTATGACATGGCGGAAAGATTGTATCCCAGTGCTCGCAGACAGTATGACGTTTGTCTTGGCTGGCTGACTATTTCAGTGTTAAATCAAAGCAGATTTCTGCATTTACCCGGCCCTCTGGGGAAGCCATTACATACAGCATAGTAAATTCCATTGCCTAGCGGGGAGCCGCTCTCAGCTCCACAAATGAGAGCCAACCAATTTTGATTATGCATACAGCTCAATCAACTAAAGAAGGATGGAAAGAGGAACACTTAACACTGATAAACTGCTGATTTCTGTATTTCTATAAAGTTCTTACCATCGGTGCATTTGTTAAATGTGCCTTACTCATTCTCCATTGCATTTCAGTTTTAAAGGGTTTGAGGCAAATAGCGAGAAGCGTTCATAAATTACCATACTGTACTGTAGCAATTCAAAGAAACTTCTGTCACATACTGCAATCTGCCTGTCAACGGTTTTAGCATTAGTGGTGTGTCAACCATATAACTTTTTTATATTTCACTAACTGTTTTTGAAAACTCTACAACTTTCATTGGAAGCAATAAAGGTCAAACTTTGGTCATGCACCTCTTGAGTATAGCACACGTTTCATCCACAGAAAAAAAGCATTTGTTTATTGCTTGCCACAGCTGGGTGGTGAAAATGAAAATGTCTCCTCATGCAGAAGAGGTCATTCTCTGGGCTTGCCCTTGGCGAGCACCTTTGATCCGCTTCCCATTGTGAGGCATTCCAGCCATGATGCATTGAGCCTTTTGCAGCCTGTTTCCACCAGGGCCAGCTGTCTGCAACAAGCAAATAAAAACATCCTGGAACTTGAGGGTTTCTGGGATGTTATTCAGGAGGATGTTTCACCATCTTTGTCTAGTGTTGCCAATTTCTTCATCTCCCCAATTATAAAAAATATACTACGTACAATCACAGAAAGACAATACAAATGTCATGGTTTGTGGGTTATTTTTTTCTTTTCCGCTGCGGTTCTCGTCCTTTTTTTCTGATTGAGAATCTATTTTCACGTTCCGTTCCGGGGTTTTGCTTCCCCTTGCTCGTTATTCTTTTCACCTGTGCTTCTACCTGCGGGGTATTCCTCGCTTCCGCTTTCTTTGTCATTATTTTGTACATTGAGCCAGGTATAGCCAGGTTTAAGTGACCTCGTGATATTAACTTGTTTATGTTCACGAGGGACTTGCTTATAGCTTTTCTCAGGTATAGGATTATTTCCCTCCTGTTAGCGTTCTGCGCTATTATTTCCCATGCTGATCTCTACGAGACAGTGTTTTCTTTTGGTGGTTTTGTTTTGTTTCACCTTCCATCGGACGTCTTAGTGTTACGTTCCGAGGGTGTATTCGTTGCTTTTCTAAGTTTTCTGTTTGGGCTCTAGTATTGAGTTCGGGAGATTTAGATTTGTGTTTCACTCATTCTATTCATTAAATCTATTTTCCTGGGTAGATTTAATTTAGCTGTTTAACTGTCAGCAATTAGTTCCTGTTTTTTTTTTCTTCTTTTCGTGTTATAATTCCCTTATTGGTCCTCACCTGTGTGGGTGACTTGTTCTGATCTCTCTCACCTCTGCGTTTGATTCACCGCTACTAAACCCATCACAAAATAACCATTTTTCTATACGATTACACTGGATTTGATATGGTAGTAATCAGGCCCTCTAAAGAAATGGGCAGTCTTAAAGCAAACCTCTCCACCACCAATGTCACAAAGAACAGGAATTTCATGTACAGGAGTTTACTCAGTTATAAAAATAAAACATTGACTGTACAGTGAACCCAGCATTGCTCGTTCTGACTAGTTCTTCATAATTCATCATGTAATACATTAAATAACTAGACAAGTTGGAATTATCAGTGGAGGCAGTAATCCTGGAGCGTTACAAATAATATCTGCTCTTTATCTCCAGAGAGGCACTGCTATCTGAATTGGATGCACAGGCTAACAAAAAGAACAACATCGAAAATGCCCATGTCACTGACAAAAAAGTAAGTTTCTGCTTTCAACCGTAAAGAATAGTGTCAGACGTGATGAGAGATGAGTGCAGCCAGGTCTTTTGCACTGTTTCGTGATGACCTCTCTGAGCTTTACCCAGGCATCTGAGGGAGGAGCTTCAATCCCATAAGCTGAACTGAGCAGCAGCACAAGGAGAGATGTCATTTCCCATATGGAACATGAATGATTTATCATACTTCTTGTGCTCATCGTCTTGATGGAAAGCGCGGGGGAATGGGGGGGTGGGGGTTGGATGGAGAGTAGGTTAACAAGCATGTTCATTTTTTTCCCAGCCCTAAGAACTCCTGTTCAGAAACTATATGTGCGCTTAATGCTCTTTTTAGCAGCTGTGACCCAGTTCATATGTTCATACCTGAACTGCATCAGGAGTGAGGAAAACAGTGGCAGCTGGAAAACTATTCCTAAGGGATGCTCAGACATAATTTGCTGTGACTTGTAGCCTTGCTCTTAGCTGCAGCAGACAGTTCTGGAATGTTACCCTTCTACATAGATACTATAACATGTAATGACTGCATACTATAACATGTAATCAGTTAATTTATGTAAAAACATTTAAATAAACAGTGGCAGAGAAGTCCAAAACACAACTGCCTTACACAATACAAACTATTAGAAAACACAACAAATCTCTGAACAAATGAACAACTCTGAAAACACAACGACATTTCATAAAACAAATGAACAAGACGGAAAACAATGACATCTTACAAAACAAATTGACAACTAGGAAACAATGACATTTCACAAAGCAAATTGACAAAACAAGAAGCACAACGACATTTCCGAAAACACAACAGCAAAATAAATCAGAAAGGGGAGGTAAAATCAATGTTATTGCTGATTGGATGCCCTGCGATAGATTGCGACCTGTTCAGAGTGTATTACTGCCTCTTGCCCAATGCATGCTGGAATAGGCTCCAGCCCAATCCAACGGATGTATTGTTCATTGGATGTCTATGATGTCACTCTGGGATAAAGGAAGTGGGGCTGGCTCCATTAGAGTCGTTGCACTGCAAAAGTTTAAAGTTTTTGTTGTGTACTGTTATGCTCAACTATCAAATTAAAATAGTGGTATTAGAGCTTTCACACTTTTGTAAGACAGTTTCCCTTCTGTTAAATGCAGTGGCGGCTGCTGACGAGAATGTTTGGTGAAGCAAACCCACCATCACCCCTAGATTTTTTCCTCTGTGAAAAGTGCCATGCTTTGAATGATGAGTGATGCCATTTTTGAGTTGTCAAACACTGACCACGTCACATGCTGTAGACAGAAAAGAGCTGCCGGCCCATTTAAAACACATTTAAATTGCTTGACAAGTCATCACTATGGCTGTGCCATTTAAATTCAGCTGCCTTCTCTAAAAATAATAATACCAGATAGAATACAATGAAAAGTAGTTATGTACTCACTCACATTTATTAACAGCGAGATTCTCTCATCACCTATGCATATTTAATAGTTAGATACAAATCCACCTGCACCGTAGCTGCAATAGCTTCGTTCAGATCATTTTGAATCGTTTTATGCCCTATTCACTGGAGTAGGAGTAGTATCTCAACAAAAAAACATTTTCAACGTAAGAAAAATGCCAAGTTACTCAGGCATAGCCTACAAAGCACTGTCTATAAGTCCTTCATTCCAACTTGCAAAAATTAGGCCTGCCGTTAAGTATTGATATCCAAAATATCCACTTTGCTGTCTCAAGTTTATTTGCCCAAACTTCTTGTGATTCAGAAAAAATGTTTAACCATACCATAAAATGTTAAACTCGCTTTGGACTTTTAGGTTAAAAATAGGTAATAGTTAGTAGTGTGATGAATTTTGTAGCGGATATTCAAACGCAGAGGTGAGGGAGATCAGACAAGTCACCCACATAGGTGAGGACCAATAAGGGAGATATAACACGAACAAAAGAAAAGAAAAACAGGAACTAATTCCTGACAGCTAAACAGCCAAACAAAATCTAACCATGAAAATAGGGAGAACTCGAATAGAACGAGTAAAACACAATTCTAAATCTCCCAAACTCAATACATTCGAGCAAAAAATAGAAGATTAGAAAACACCCTCGGAATGTAACTCTAATACGTCCGATAAAAAGTGAAACAAAACAAAACCACCAAAAAAAAACACTGTCTCGTAGAAAACAGTACGGAAATAAATAGTGCAGAACGCTAACAGGAGGAAACACAATCCTATACCTGAATAAGCTAGATGCAAGTCCCTTGTGAACATAACAAAGTTAATATCACAAGGTTGCTTAAACCTGGCTATACATGGCTCAATGTATAAATGAATGACAAAGAAGCACCGGGGAAACTTAAATACCCCGCCGGTAGAAGCACAGGTGAAACGAATAATGAGCACGGGAAAGCAAAACCCAGGACCGGAAAGTGGAAAAAATCCGATAGATTCTCAATCGGGAAACAGGATGAGAATCGCAGCAGAAAAGAAAATCAAAACCCACAAACCATGACAAGAAGCCTCCGGCTGGTTTCTGTGCTGTGGCATGTGGGAGCAACAGAAACAGAGCGAGTAAAATTAAACTCAGAAATCTTGGCGAGAAATCTTGCATTGCACAAGACTGTTGTTCAACGGTCGTTTGATTGTTCAGTTAGCATCATGTGGCTACAAAATGTATGCCCCAATGTTAATTCAATGGCTAATTAATTTCCGGAATTGTAGAATGTGACCCCTCAAAAGCAGTAGTCCATGTCATGCCTGACATATTGCTATGTCTACTTTAACGATTAGAGTTGTAGAATTTGAGCTAGGTTGTTGGGGGGAAAAAGTGTTAATCTTAATGCTCATTTTTTTAAGTACTTAACTATATGAAAATGGCTGAACAAATCTTTCCCATATTTGTTTTATGGTGATATATTGATGAGATGAGTTGATCTCCCAATAATTGGTTCTAAAACGGCTGAGATAATCAATATCCTGCAGAAGTTTAATCTAACCTGTAGCAATCTGCTGGTCCTGCAGGAATTTCAGTATCCTGCAGGTGTAGATCCTGCAGGAGTTTAATATAACCTGTCGAATATCAATATCCTGCAGGTTTATCCTGCAGGAGTTTAATAGAACCTGCAGGAATTTACCCATCTTTGGAGATATGCATGATTTTAGAAAATCCTGCAGGACAGATCACAGTCCAGCATGAATGTTCTCACCTACAGGAGTTTGACACTCCTGCACAATGTGGCAAACATTCCTGCAAGACATTTTTTTATAAGGGCCCTTCTTGCATGGTGCATTTTTATCATGAATGAATCTGCTAAATAAATGTATGTGCTTGTCTTTTTCATCTCTCCAAGTACCATCTGAATGACATGTGCAGTAAATAAATACTAATAACTGGACATATTTCCCTGCCTTTTGAACTTTTTTGTATAAATAAGCTGCAAGACATAAAATAGTGAACAGCACACTGAAATATTAAATATATAATTTATGATAATGCTTTAAGACACAGAGTGATATTGCTTATGTCCATTAGGAACATTTGGCCCTAGGGACAAGAGAAAATTAAAAGCTGTCTTGCACTAAACTCCTACCGGGATTGAAGGAGAGATATATAAATTATTGTCTTCAAATATTTGCTTCAAAACATTACTTCACCCGGAATTTCTGTACAATAGAAACCATCAGTGTTTGCTGAATAGATACATGCAAAACAATACATACAGTTGAAGTTGGAAGTTTACATACACTTAGGTTGAAGTCATTAAAACCTATGTTTAACCACTCCACAGATTTCATGTTAGCAAACTATAGTGTTGACAGTCAGTGCATGACACAAGTAATTTCTCCAACAATTGTTGTACAGACAGATTATTTCACTTTTAATTCACTATATATCACAATTTCAGTGGGTCAGAAGTTTACATACACTAAGTTGACTGTGCCTGTGATCGCATATCCTTTGCATGCCATGACTATCTGATGTCTGTGACCCAACAACATCAAAAGACTCTAGATATCTTATTCTCTGGTACTCTTACAAGCGATACTATAACGTTTCTGCATTTGAATGGATCTCTATGGGAATTGGGGGGTGGGACTAGATTTAGCTGCAGATTATGCTGGAACAGTATGGAGTACATGGTTGGTGAAATGGCTGTAAGTCATCAAGGGTCTGAGGTATCAAATGAGCCTCAAACCATCGCTCTGCTGCCAGATATGCAGTAGATATGGATGGATCACTTTAAGGGTTGTTTCTTCTGACAAATTGTTTATGGAAAAATAAGTCAGTCAAGTTATCCATCCATATCTACTGTATTTCTGGCAGCAGAGTGATGATTTAAAGCTTGTTTGATACGTCAGTGTTACGATCCGCTCCTGCTCCTCTTCCCTTCCTTGGTGTTATCCTCTGTTTACCCTGACCCTGAGTGTGTCATGTCGGCGTTCATTACCTAATTGTGTCTACATTGCACAATTACCACTTGCACCACATCGTAATGACACAATTCACATCTAATTGCTTTCACCGCATTCCTCACGTGTTTTGCTAATTGTTCAATCAGTTCATTGATCTCGCACGCATTTCCCGCAAGCTGCAGTTTATCAGCTCTGATGACACTAGCTATATTACCGTGCTGTTCCTGTGATTCCTTGTCAGATTATTGTGTTCTTTGTCGCGTCTACAACTGTGCTTTGTTATAGCTTCGACTCTGGCTCATTTCTCGATCTGGATGCCACACGCCTTGACTTCCAGTGTGGATCCAGACGCTACCTCTACCTGATCCTTGCTTGATTCCTGGCAAGACTTCCCCTGGATTTATTCGCCTGTCTTGCATTCCAGTTCGTCGTGGGCTCCACAGCGAACTGTTGTATAGCCTACTGAAAATAAAAACTTATTTTCAAACCTATCCCGTCGTGCATTTGGGTCCTTATCCGCCTGGCTGTCACAGAATAATCTGACCAGTCATGGACCCAGCCGACGCGGAACAAATTCGCCACGCCCTCGCCTGCCAGGCTACTCTGATCGCCCGGCAAAGCAACCGCCTGGACGAAGCGATGGAGCAGATGCGGGGAATGGCGGAACAGTCTAACCGTTTGGGCACCGTGCTGATGCAGCTGGTTGCCCAGACTTCACTACGTCATCCGGATTCAGAAGACCCACAACCACCGCCGGCACCGGGCCCGTCGCCACCTCATCGGGAACCCCGCGCCAACCCACCAGAGAGGTACTCGGGGGAGCTGGGGAAATGCCAGCCCTTCCTGCTTCAGTGCGAGCTGGCTTTTCGGATGCAACCCTCATCCTACTCAGCTGACACCACTCGGGTGGCTTACGTCATCACCTGCCTGGGAGGAGAGGCGCGGGACTGGGCCGCCGCGCTATGGGAGAAACAACCGACCCTCTGCACCAGGTACCTGGACTTCGCGACGGAGATGCGGCGCACCTTCGATCATCCCGTGTGCGGAAGAGACGTCACCCAGCGGCTGATCGCATTAAGACAAGGCGAGCGTAGTGTGGCTGAATTCGCGGTCGCATTCCGGATCCTCGCGGCGCAGTCGGGGTGGAACGACGCCTCCCTACAGGGCGTCTTCCGCTCCGCTCTGTCCGAGGAGATGAAGGACGAGATGGCCACCCGCGATGACACCTCTACGCTCAATGACCTCATCTCCTTGGCCATCACGGTCAACAACCGCCTGCGCGCCCGCGCCCGTGAGAAGGAGGCTAACGTTTCCCATCACCCTCCTCGAGGAGCCACGTCTTCGCCCTCTGCGCTTCGCCACCAGGCTCCTATGCTTCCCGAACCTCCGGAGCTCCTGTCCTGTACGCCCAAAAGGGAGGGCTCGCCAGCAACCCTAGGCCTGCTGGCGAGTCAGACCCAAACCTCTGGCCTAGCTCACAACCGCTTCCAACTCCATGCGGTCCTCAAATGGGGTATCACTGCCTCCACCACCGTCACTGTGCAGGCGCTTATCGATTCTGGAGCTGACTCCAACTTTATGGACGCCCACTTTGTCCACAAGGCCGGGATTCCCACTGAAGAACTGGAGAGTCCTGTCAATGCTTACGCCCTGGACGGCCACCGCCTAGCCCACATCACCCACCGCACCATCCCCATCCAACTGCTTCTGTCCGGGAACCACCGAGAGGCCATTCAACTCCTTATCATTAACACTCCCCAATCTCCTCTGGTCCTTGGTCAGCCCTGGCTACATCAACACAACCCCCTGCTTGACTGGATCACTTCCAGCGTCACCAGCTGGAGCACCCAATGCCATACCTCCTGTCTCCACTCTGCAGAACCCCCCTCCAGTACTGAGGTCCAAACGCCCGTTCCTGAGGTCGACCTTAAGGGGGTTCCTCACTGTTATCTGTCTATGTCCCGTGTGTTCTCAAAGTCTCTGGCCTTGTCTCTACCCCCCCACAGACCCTACGATTGTGCCATCTCCCTGCTCCCGGATGCCCCCCTGCCCTCCGGTCGCCTGTACAGCCTGTCCGGCCCGGAGAGAACAGCCATGGAGGATTATATCAAGACCTCTCTCGAAGCAGGTATCATCCGCCCCTCTTCCTCGCCCATCGGAGCCGGGTTCTTCTTCGTGAAGAAGAAGGATGGCTCCCTCCGCCCCTGCATCGACTACCGGGGTCTCAATGCCATCACCATCCACAATAAGTACTCTTTACCCCTACTCAACTCGGCCTTCGAACTGCTGCAGGGTGCCCGGGTCTTTACCAAGCTGGACCTCCGTAATGCCTACCACCTGGTACGGATCCGGGAGGGGGACGAGTGGAAGACCGCCTTCAACACCCCCCTGGGTCACTTCGAGTACCGGGTGGTCCCGTTCGGCCTTACTAATGCCCCAGCCGTCTTCCAGAACCTAGTGAATGATGTACTGAGGGACTTCCTGAACCGCTTCATCTTCGTCTATTAGAAAATAAGATATTAAGAGTCTTTTGATGTTGTTGGGTCACAGACATCAGAAAGTCATGGCATGCAAAGGATATGCTGCCAGGGTAGCATATAGAACAAAGGACTAAACGTTCTCAAAGTGCTCACGAATGAACACCACAAAAGCGGGAGGGGAACCCGCAAACAGGGAATTAAACAACAAGAAAAATTATAAACTTTCTTTAAAAACGAGTAACCACTACCAAACAGAAAGCGACCCGTATCAGGCGAAAGACTGTAAAACTAGAGTTTAGTACAACAACTGTTGTGTTTGTTTAAGCCTTGACTAAACCCAGTTAGTTATTGTTCTGTTAGAAGGATATACCTATTTGTTTGTGCTTTATGCGTTACGGTATTTTACGTTGCATTGATTTTGTAACTGAGAGGCCACCATACATGAACGGAAGTTCAGTGTAATGAATCTGTTCTTTCCACACCGGCAGCTGCAGCCTCCGTCCACCGGCCTCTGCGGTTACGGCCGGAGTAAAATCGACGTTGTCGGCACACTCCACCTCCCTGTGCGCTACGGCTCCTCGACCTTGGACCCTTTCCCGTTCCATATCACACGCCGCGGTGAGAACATCATGGGCCTAGACCTCTTTATCAGCCTTGGCTTCAGCCTGCAGGACAATTGCGGAACAAAGGTCCTCTATGTAGCTTCCCCATGGCACCAAAACTGGCCTGACCTATTCAACGGCCTGGGGTGCCTCACTTTATTCACACACAAACCACTACTGGACCATGGCGTAGCGCCTGTAGTCCAGGCCCTTCGACGTGTGCCCCTGGCTCTGCAGGACGGCGTTACAGAGGAGCTCAAACGCCTCCAGTCTGACGGCATCATAGAACCCATCGACGCCTCTCCTTGGGTTTCTAACCTCATGATCGCCAGGAAGAAATCAGGCAGACTGAGAGTCTGCATTGACCTCCGTGAGGTAAACAAGGCAGTGGTGCCTGACAAATATCCTCTACCCACAACAGAGGAGCTCACGACCCACTTCCATGGCTCTCAAATTTTCTCTAAATTGGACTTACGGCAGGGCTACCTACAGGTCCCGTTACACCCAGAAAGTCGGAACCTGACTGCCTTCATCACCCATACAGGGCTGTACCGCTACACGAGGATGCCTTTTGGACTCAGCTCGGCACCCAGCTGTTTTCAAAAAATCATGTCCACAATCCTCTCCAGCTGCCCTGGCACTATCGCCTATCAGGACGATATAGTGGTACATGGGCCTGATGCCGCCACCCATGACGCCCGCCTACAACAGGTTTTTGCCACACTCAGCCGCCACCATGCCACACTTAACACAGACAAGTGTGTTTTCTCCGCACCAGCAATCGACTTTGTCGGTTTCCGTGTGTCCGCTGACGGCATATCCCCTCTGCAGTCAAATTTGGATGCCATCGTCCAGGTGCCGGCTCTCACAACAGCCTCGCAACTGGCATCGTTCTTAGGAATGACAGCATATTATATGCGATTCCTACCTCAGTACTCCTCCGTCATGGCTCCACTGAGGCTGCTGCTCAAACAGAACGTCCCTTGGACCTGGACCCCTGATTGCCAGGCAAGTTTCGAGGAGCTGAAGCGGCTGCTCACTACATCTCCAATCCTGGCACACTTCCAGCTGGAATGCCCCACACTCGTCACCTGTGATGCGTCTGCAGTTGCCGTGGGTGCCGTCTTATCACAGCTTCACAACGGCGTGGAGAAGCCCGTAGCCTTTGCTTTGTGGGCACTCAGCCTCACAGAGCAAAAATACTCAGTGGCGAGCGAGAGGCACTCGCGTGCATCTGGGCGTGTGAGCGGTGGCATCTGTACCTGTATGGCCGATCATTTACCCTGAGAACAGACCACCAGGCCTTGAAAGCTCTGATGTCCACCTCTGGCAGGGGACACAGGACCCTTCGCCTCTACAGATGGTCAGACCGCCTGCAGCAATATGACTTTCAGTTACAATTCACTCCAGGCAGGGATAACGTTGTAGCAGACTTCCTGTCCCGTCCTACCATAATCCAGTGCCCAGCCACCTCTTCACAGGATGAGGACGATGTGGTACACCTGGTCCACTCACCGCTGAAGGACACAATCTCCCTCCACGATCTGGAAACCGCCTCAGCAGCCGAGCCCGTCTTCACCATGCTCCGTGACTACATTAAACATGGATGGCCCGCCCGCGTCCCACTCGAACTGGAACCGTTCTCTCGAGTGAAGCATGAACTGACGTGCTGGGGCGAGGCCTGTATCGCATGTGGCCATTGTGCGGTGATACCCATTTCCCCTCAGAGGATGTGTTTTGCAGATGGCACATCAGGGTCACCTTGGCATTGTTAAAATTAAGCAAAGGTGCCGTGACTTGGTGTGGTGGCCTGCCATTGACCGCGACCTGGAGGGACTTGTGCGGTCCTGCGCGGCTTGCCTCACCAGTGGGAAAACTGGGTCACCTGCTCCACCTCCACTCCAGCCCCTGGACTGGCCACCTGTACCATGGGACCACCTACAGCTTAATATCTGTGGTGAGTTGTACAATGTGCCACACCACTAAAGGTTCTTAGTAGTAGTCTATGACCTACATTCCAAGTGGCCTAAAGTCGCTCCCATGGGAACGGTCACCTCTGTCGCTGTGATCAGCTTTCTTGACCAGCTGTTTGCCCACTGGGGCCTGCCCCGTGCAATCACTACGGACAACGGTCCCCAGTTCCGGTCCTCAGAGTTCACCGCCTACCTCACCACTAAGGGCGTTACCCACATTCGGACCTCTGTCTTTCACCCCCAGGCTAATGGGGGGGTGGAAAGATTCAATCAGTCTCTCAAAAATGGGCTGCGGGCTCACATGTCTGAGGGATACTCACTAGCGTCCGCGCTATCACAGACACTTCTCCACTACCGGGCAATTAGCCACTCTACTACAGGTGTCTCTCCTGCTGCACTCATGCTGGGTAGAGAGCTTGTGCTTCCCCTGTCAAGACTCCGCCCACCAGTGGTTCCGAATCGCCAACCACTACCAGCAGTCAGATTTCATGTCAACAGACGACAGAGTACCATGAAGCGGAAGTTCAATGAGAAGCACAGAGCTAAGTGGCCTAGCATCAGTGTGTCAGACTGGGTCAGAGCCCGCCGACCCCACCGAGCTAACAAGCTGGCAACATTCTTGTCTGCCCCACAGCAAGTCAGTCGCCAGCTAGGCCCAGCTACGTTTCAGTTGACAGATGGATCCCGTTGGCATGCCAGCTGCCTGCACAAGGTGCCCGCCCCTCCTCACCTGCCTCGCCTAGCCACGGGCCCAGAGGTAGTACTGGACACCCCAGTGACTGAGCCGCCTCCTGTGCTACCTGCCCCTGTTGCAGTGGCTCCTGCCCAGGCTGTGCCGTTGGCTCAGTGCCCTGCTCCACCGCCAGCCGCTCCGGTTCCTGAGCCTCGGCCTGTCAGGGCCCGTGCACGCCCTAGGCGATTCCAGGCCTTTGACACCACCTTCCACACTTGAACGTTGGGAGGGGGAGGGGGGGGTAAATGTTGTGTTTGTTTAAGCCTTGACTAAACCCAGTTAGTTATTGTTCTGTTAGAAGGATATACCTATTTGTTTATGCTTTATGCGTTACGGTATTTTACGTTGCATTGATTTTGTAACTGAGAGGCCACCATACGTGAACGGAAGTTCAGTGTAATGAAGTACGAAACCAAAGTAAACACGGCTGTTTTTTCGCCTAAAAGTAAACCTCAGTTTCCTCATTCTTAAACATATCAACAACACAGAAAGAAAGACCTCTAGCTCACACGAGAGAGAGCCGGAAAAAAAAAAAAAAAAAGGTAAAAAGAAACGGCGAAGACAGAAATGTCTAGGACAGGGAGACAGCGAAATTCCAAGAGGGAATAAACAAAGTAATTCCTAGCTAACTCTAAAGACACCCGAAACAAGTCCCGTGTTATTTCAACAAGTTGAAATGACACAGTTGATTCGATCTGTCCATCCTATATCGTAAGTTACCGGCTTTCCTTGTCAAACAAATGGCGATATGGAAGCGTAGAACAAAGAAGACGCAAGATTTAAATAATGAGCGGAAATGCATGACCGGTGAAAACACTGAGTAGCAGGACAAACCAAAACACGGGACGGATAAAGAAAACGAGCGCTCCACAGAGAAACCATGACATTGTTGGGGATCTCTATGCCCAGAAACACGGAGGAAATATTGGTCCAGGTGCCACAGACAAGGCATCATCCTAGCAGCATAACTTCCTATACCTTTACCGGCTAGAATGTTACCAGAAAATAAAATGTAAGCGACGAGAAAAGGAGGAAGCGGGGTATAAATAGTGAGCAGAAATGCAGGATAGGTGAACTCACTAATCACCGAGGCGAAAGCAAAACCCGTAGCGGAACACAGAAAAATCTGATAGATTACAGGTAAAAAAAGGAATAAAAAATGCGGAGATAAGGGAAGGAAGGCGCGATCTATGACAGAAATATGCGACCAAATATTAAAAATGTAAAAATTTAAAGGCACAGTCAACTTAGTGTATGTAAACTTCTGACCCACTGGAATTGTGATATAGTGAATTAAAAGGGAAATAATCTGTCTGTAAACAATTGTCGGAAAAATGACTTGTGTCATGCACAAAGTCCTAACTGACTTGCCAACACTATAGTTTGCTAACATAACGTCTGTGAAGTGGTTAAAACATTTTTATAAAGAGTTTTAATGACTTCAACCTAAGTGTATGTAAACTTCAGACTTCAACTGTACGTTCTTTTATTTATGGTTTTGGGAGAGCATTATAAGATTGTTAGAATTAGAGGACACATTTGTGAAGTGGCAGTTATTAAGGAAAAATCTTTTGAAAGTACAGTGTTGGTGAAAGGTGCTGTACCACTGTCATCAGCATGAACAATCACCACTCACTTGACAATGAGCACTCCAGGAACTATAAACCTGGAATCATTGAGATAATTGGATAAAACTGATAATAGTAACCTAATAGTACCCTAATAGTAATAATGTTCTTGTTATAGTTCAGCTTCATGTCAAACGTTGTCTCTTTCTCTGTTCTTTTTGCCTTTTTTAGTTCAGAAATCCCTCTAACCTTGTGATTTTTACAGCAGGTCAGGTTCCTGGCTAAAATGTTTTCTGTTCCAGTTATGTCACATCCAATAGTAACACTTGTGGTTGGGTCTCATTGCCCACATTAACCCCAGGGGATCTTTCAAAGACATCTTATTCTATACTGGGGTGGCATAACGGTAAAGTAATTAACAGAGAACACTGCAGTGACCAGAAAATTTCAGGCTTAAATCCAAGCTGCTGTATTCTTGAGCAATATAATTAATCTTAAATACTTCAGTTAATATCCAATTGTATAAAAATAAATAGATAAAATCTATTCTGTAAGTAATCCATTTATCTGCTTTTCAACAATTTAAATAAATAAATGATATAATATGTGTGTTTCTTCATTTCAAAATAAACACATTTGTTAGCATAAATGTACCCGGTCATACATGAGGTGATTCGAAAACAACATAGCCTGTGTGGACTTCTATTGAAAATGTGTCTTCTCTCGAATAGGACATCCTTTCTGATCACCTGCAATTTTAAACTCTTAAAAAGTTGTGTATTTTTTCGGGAGTCAACTCAACGTTCTCAACCTAGGTTCTTATCAGCATATTGTATAATAGTAGTTGCTGAGGCAATGCAGAAAATTAATTTCTTTACAGTTCCTGATAGCCTACAATAAACCCCAGTGTCATTATACCCAAATCAATTAGTTCAAAATGAAGATTACCTTATTCTGAGTTGTGAGGGCAATTTACTCTCCCTGCTATTTGTCTCCTTTTCTACTTAAACTGCATTTTTTTTCATCGGTGATTTATGATGATTTTATGGTCTTTGAATTTCCAATCTATGACTGGGCTGGATCCGCAGGGATGGATATTACATTTTTTTTGTGTTTTCTTTGCAACCCAGGGCTACATCCAAATGACCATGATGGATCCTGCTATCTTGGGGAGTTTTCTTGTATGTCAGTGAAGTAATGGAACTTTGATATTAACTTTTCATATGATAGCCCTGCTCAGCTCGCATTGTGACTCTGAACATTCATTCTTTTCAAATAGAGCTCAGTGTGCCACAGAAAATCAATCAAGAATCATAGTTTGCATCGTGTATCCTTTTGTATCTCAACGTATTCCCTTGGTAATACTTTTTTTAAATGTCATGTGTGAAAAAATAAAGCAATAGGAAAAATATACAAATATTGTTTGTCAAATCTGCATTTGTTTATTTGTTTTCTATTGATATATTGTTTTTTCAATAATAGATTTATCTGCTGCCCACTGGACTCAAATATAAATCCCATTTTAAAGCAATGTATGTATTTCAACCCCACAATAAAATTATTTTTATTTCAATCCCTAAACGTGGCTGAAAGACAATTTGCCTATGACATTTGCATCAACATTGTGATATTCAGACAGCTGAATGATATGTTTTTATATATACTGTATAGACTGCATATCTTCTGTGTAAATAACATAATAAATAATAAATTATCTGTTCCAAGTAGCTCATTTGTAAGATTTATTTTCCTAAACGTAATATTATTATTATTATTATTATGCAGACATTATTATTTAGATTTTATGGAACTGTTCATTTGAGTAATTGATAAATAACAATTAGGGTTTTTTTTTATGTTAATGGCAAGGTCTGTTTTCTTCTTCAGGGTATGGGTACACAGTAAATTGTCCAGTGTTAATTCAACTGTAACAGGGTACATATGAGTCCAATAGGGACCATATGTACTCTGTAAGAGTTTATTTAACATTGAAGACTTTACTGTGTAGCCTCACGTGTCAGGCTCATAACTAAGGCCTTGACTAACTTTCTCTCCAATGTGCTATAACCCCATCAACTGGATTGAAAAACTTCCCCTGCTAAGCATATATATTATAAGACACATGGGGCCCTATCTTACACCTGGCGCTAAGCAGCGATAACCCAAATGCAAGTGTCTTTTCTATCTTACAACGGCACAGGGGTCATTATAGCGCCCAGCGCTCACGTCATTTAAATACCAGGTGATCTTGCACCCATAGCAAGTGAACTGGGTGGGTTGGTCTTAAGATAAGGTGTGGCCAGGATAATTTTTGGCGTATTGCTATTTTAAGCCAGCAGAAGGTGCATGCGCTAAAACCACCACAAACCTGGTCTAAAGTCATGTTGCAGTTGTTTACATGTTATTTCAATGGCGCATATCAGTGCGGCGTGTGCACAACGCGCATACACCCTCCTGTCTGTTACTGTAATGGGAGTGTCGGGTTCGGAGGACCAGACGTGACAGAGAGGAATCTTAAAGTTATCCACGAAGTGGAATAACCACAGAAGCGGAAAATAGTCCTTGACAGGAGGAAGAGAAAACTAAGAATAAGAGATAAAAACTCCCGGCGTAGAGCCAAAAGAAAACAACCCAGAGAAAGTGGGCGAAGGCTCGAGACTCAAGCAGAGCAAAAACAAGAAGAAAATACCTCCTACTCTCAATACAAGAGAGCACTAAATGGAAGTAATAGAAACAGAATATAAATAATAGCGACCCAGACAAATAGGGCGGAAAAACTCGAAGACTCGAGTGGTAGAAATTAAAGGAAAGAAAACCTCTCACTCTCAATACGCGAAAGCGCTTAATAGAGAGGTAGAGAAAATGGAAAAGAAAGAAAATGTCTCAGAGAGAACAGAAAGGAAAACCAGAACGGGAAACAGAAAATTCACAAGAGAAAACAAATCCTACAAGGAACTCTAAGCACCTAACAGGCAAGTCCCGTGTTACTCCAAAGCAGAGTGGTGGAGCAAAGTGGTCACCTCAGTCTCAAACAACCGATACCGGCTTTGTGGCGGCATACAATGACAACACAGAAGCGCCGAGACTGGAAGAGGCAGAGCGTAACCCCTTAGTGCAGATAGTCTATTTTGTCTCACATGCGAGACAGTTTTACGCAACTGAGACACGCGTTGCTCCTGCAGCCAAACTATTAGTGGAAAACCCAAAAACATATTTTTTTTATTTTATTGGACGATTTTCGACGATTCGCGACGAATTTCGTAGTTTTTCTAAGTGTCTTCTATCTTTCCGTATTTAACAAGCATTTAACAAGCCCACCCATACCTACACATGCACCCAGCCAATACCTACACATAGGTGGTTGGTAGGTCAATATGTCATAATTCATCATATTCATATATTATATATATAATATCGTCCAGATAAATTCACCAACCACACCCCAGTATAACCCCGCAAATAAAACAGCTGCTCAATCAATACAATCAAATCAAATACCGACATAATAAATCATAAAATAATACATGCAAATTCTACTATATCAATTTATATAATAATATGGAAGTCGTGTGTCCTCCTCCCCGTGGCAGATTCCGTATGTATTTTTCTTATTTCCCTTTATTGTTATTGTCTTGGACAATTTAATGTGAAAAAACATTCAAAAATTGGAACACACTATTAACTAAAAATCTAAAAAAGCCCTAGCTGCTACTCTGCCCCCCTTCCTTGTGCACTGCTGTGACATGTTTTTTATTTTTTTTTTTTTGATCGCAGCAGAACATTTGTTCAGCCCAAACAAGACACAACACCCAAAAGTTATTTAAAGTAATTGTGTAATTGGAATAACTGACTATTTAACTATTAGCGGGCGAGCTTGTTAACAATACTTGTTTTTTCACGACAATTTTGGCGCATTTGCATTTTTTTGAGATGCATTTTGGTTGCGCGCGCATTTGTTGACGCTTTTTTTGACTTTTCGCAAACTTTCAACTGTTTTGTCGAGTTTTTCTCCCGAAAGGTCAAGTGATTCTCTCATCACAGAGAGAACAACAATCTGTAGCATAGATTCCTATCCTGGAGAAAGGTGCCTATCAATATCAATATGATATCATATGTATACATTTTTTGTAATACATGTGCTTTTATTTTGATTATATATATTTTGTTTTTTTCTGCGTATTTTTTTTCGTTTTTTTTTTATTTTTATTTATTTGTAATAGCACCACTGTTAGCCTTACCACAATGAACAATATTGCTAAAAACACACTTTTTCACCTTCACTTTAATATACTACAATTATAAATCCGTTTATTTTTTATTTTCTTTCCGTTTTTTTTTTTTTTTTATATTTATTTTAGCTAGCTTTTAGCTAGCTATCTCATAGCTTAGAATATTCGGTTGATGACTAGCGATAGCTTCTACGTTTGAGCTTCGTAGCGCTTTCGTGACTTTGCTTTTAGATGACTTTTATTCGTAGTATGTCTATGAACCTGATATATTGCGTCGCTTTGGATTGTAGATATATCCAAAAGTGGCCATATGTCTATGTTTGTTCGTGGTTGTCCCGTATTGTATTGGTTCCCTGGTGGGCTCGTTTTTGTGTTAGGTTTAGCTTTATATCATTATTTAAAATTTTTGCGCTGTTCTGTTCTGTTTGGTATGAAAAACGTTTTAATAAAACCTCTTCAAAAAAAGTTCGTACGTTTGTTTTCTTTCGATTAGAATTTTTACAACGAGGTACACTTTGGTATTGTTTTTTATTTCGGTTGAAAGCCTCTGATTAGTCGCCTTTACAACGAGGTAAAAACTTGTAAGGATCGCCCCTCGTGGAAATGAGCACACAAAATAAAAGTCTCGTTTGAAAAATCAAAAAATGTGCCAAAAATTGCCTGCTATATTCTTTGTATGAAACTCTTGTTTTGATGAGTCAAAAAACTGGATGATTGCACTCACTTTCATATATTTGGAAAAAAACACACTTATTGGCCATTTTTAACACATACACCATTTTTCAGTCAGGGCAGGCTCAGTAGCTGTAGGTGTGGACCAGCACTGTGACAACACCTTGCTGCACAACACATGCTCTGGTCACCTCACCCCACACACACCCTGCACCTGGCATACCACACACACATTTTGAAGCACTGGCAGTGACAAAAACCCAGACAGAATTTGAATGCGATTTTGCACAATTTTTTTTGAATGTTGCACATTGTTTGTTGCTCTAACTCATCGACTTTGAATACAATACCACGATACGTTTGTACCTCGTTACAATATGAACTACAAGTAGTTTAAACATCCAAGAATATAAAATTATTACTTATTTTATTAATATTATTAATAAATTAATTAAATTTTTTTCGTTTATTTTTTTTATTTTATTTTTTTTATTATGTTTATTTTTTTTGTGAAGCTTGTTTATTTTTTAGATTTCTTTATTATTTTTTTTTATTTATCTGGGAGTGGTATGTTATTTATGGGATGGGTTGGTTTATATGTGTGGTGATGAATGTAAATGGTGAATATAATAATGTAGTATTCAAATGTGTGTGTCCAGATGTGTAATGTAATGAAAAATAATAAAAAAAAACAATGTGTAAAATATGTACAGTAAATAAATAAAGTTGTGAAAAACAAAAAAGAAATAAAACAAAATGAATAATAATGTAGCATGTTTTAGAATTGTACAAGATTGAAATGATGTCATATGAAGCTGTATATTATTTTGTGTGTACCATGTCTGGTGTACCACATGCTTCTGCCAATTCTATTTTCCTGTACCCACCACTTACAGCATACCACTGTCCACATCCTCCCATTAGCAGATGATGCAGCTCACACCACCAGAGTGAAGCAGACTGACAGCATGAATGAGATGATTGCATGTTGTGTATGAACACCATGAAGGCACACGCGAGGATATCTGCAGAAAAAAATTGTAAATGAATGAATTGGCCAAAATGAACTGCAACTAACCGAACAATCAAAAACAAAAATATTTGCAACTAAATCTAAATATGTTTTGCTAAGGTAAAACAATATAATTTTTAATAATTTCTCGGAGATTTTTAATATTTTTAAATAATAATATAAAGTTTCCCCCTGGTTATTCATAAAAAAATTCCCCCATGAAAATAATTGTAAATATTTTTAAAAATTCACATGAAAAAATGTTAAGTTGAAATGTATGATGATTTAAAGAATTTTACAGAAAAAAAATTAAAGTATAATTAGTATTTGCATCAATGGATAAACTGTTTGCCATTGTTTTAGTTAGTTTGGGAGATCTACATTTTCAGGCTTTGGCCAAATTTTTTTAGTGTAGTTTACCCTGTTAGCTAGTTCTGCCTATCTTTTTGAAGATTTATGTTTTTGTTTCACTTTTTTTTTATCAAGAATTATGTATTTTTTTTTTTTTTTTTTGAATATTTATTGAAAATGTTTTTTTTTTGTTTTTTTTTTTTTTTTTTATTTGTTTTTTGTTAAAAATAAACAAATTTTTATTATATTTTTTTTTCAAAATTATTTTGCCAAAGTTTTAAACATGTATTTTACCAATTTTTCCATTATAAAACAATGGTTACGTAGCTGGCGAAAACACCTGAACAGAGTGCTAGGTGGCGGAAAAAACCCGGCGTGGAAGTCGGACCGAAGCTGCGAAATCACTTCCACCAAGAGAAAGCGGCAACCTGCGAAACCGTGACAGTTACACACAGGGGCGTCCACAAGCATGACTAAAAATATCAGGATTACAATGTGAAATATTATTATTGTGTAGGCTATATCAAAAAATGCATAATAATGAAAGGGTTCATAGGTCAAAGACCACATACCTGTCCTTCAGTGAAAGGGAATGCCACATTAAATTGCTTTCAATCCACTCCATATAAACATCCTGGCGATGTGCGATGGTACGTGTAAGGTTACATGTGGCTAGACTTCTTGTGGCTAGGGACAATCTTCTGTTATGAGACAATGGCTATCCATTACAAACTTTTCTCATAACACCTATATCAAGCCTAATGCGTGAATTGTCATTTACACCTAATGCGTGAATTGTCCTTCAATGGGAAACTTGCGCACTGCAACAGACGAACATTTGAATTCTGAAAATTAGCTTCAGACATCATTAGGATACAATACAGCTTTCTTCACCTAGGCCTACAGCCTGTTAGTACATAGAATGGTTTTCACTGAAAAACGTTCAAAACCATGTCCAGTGAATATTGCATTTATTGTTTTTCAAATAGCCTAGGCTACAGTCCCTGAGATTCGCTGTGCATACGTTTTGTTCGATAGCCTATGGTTAAAAAACTGAGATTCATTTAAATTTCACCATTTTAACTGAATTTTAAACTTATTCTTTGTCCTTCATATTTTTTTAATTACAGTGACCAGGTTTTCATAATCTCAGCTTATTAAAACACCGCTGATTTCACTTATCATTCCATAACTGAATGAAATTAATTAGAAATGAAAACAAAGTTGCAGCACATTACACAATTATTTCACAATTCATTTTAATGCCATTCTCTGCATGTGCGCTTTTACTTAATGCAGGAGCAGGTCTGTTTCGCCTGCTGTAAATATCTCAGACTTTTCATGGTCTTGCCAGATAAGTGGACTCGTTTTAAAGCATTAAGCCACCACAGGTTGGTCACATTTCCATAAGCAGGACATTATTGGGAAAATATGCGTGAACCTATGGGTTCCCAACCTGACAGCTTTAGTGTATTTAGTGTAATTATTAAGGCAAAATAGCGGTATTTATGTTATTAATCAATATTAGAATGCACTTAATGAACTTCGGATGAAGCTTGAACTTCAAGAACTCCATGAGAACAACCTCATAGAATTCATGTTTGACAATGCTTCATTGTATAATCAATTTAAATTAGTTAAACAAGCAGGCTGATTTGGCGTTTTCTAAGGTGAGACGACGGCCCCACATCAACATGATGCACTCACATGCCGGCCAACAAGGTTCCACCTTATATGACATGACAATTGTAAAAAAAAATATCACCCATTGGTTATCTAAGAATGTGGGCAAGTGGAATCACCAATTATAACTCTGTTATATGTGGAGCTGACCATGTTCAAGTCCAACCTGCTCCACAAAGTAACACTTGACAGCACCTGCATTTTTTCCAGAAATGTTGTATCACTGATCTATACCTGCTCAGTTTTCTTGTCAAGCATCCAAAGAATCTGTTCGGTCCACACCAATTACTCCATTCAGCGGCTGTCGATCGCTGCTGTTTGGACTCTTTCCAACTTCCTCCGTGCTGACCTTCCTGCCAGCACCATACTCCCCATCTAAATCAGCCAAAGCTTTACTGCCATTTTCTTACCCAACACTTGCTGCTGGTTACAGATTGCATCCATTTTGAAACCTTGGTCCTGACATATGATTTCTTCAGCTGTCCTGTTCCACAACTCTTATCTACTGCTGTCTCTGTTTGTCACTGTTTTGCTGCCCTATAAAAAAAACTTTTGAGAGCCCTGGTGAAGTGAGTCATCATCTTGTATCGCCCATGTAATAAACCCCACTTCAAGCTGAGGTCGGGTTGCTGAATTCAGATACGTATATGCATATAACACAATTGGACTGAGCCTCGTGGCATGTTTTTGTAAGTAACCATTGATTGGTTTGAATTGTATAGTATATTATGTGTGGCTTAATTAATTAGGACATTGCAACGTATAGTCAAATATCGTACTTCTACACTTAATAATCTCTGTTTAAACATTGTAGTACTCAATACCATAGAAATTTGGCAATATTGACCTCACACGGAATTAAATTATTAAATCATTTAATAATATTTCTGCAGCCTAAAATGCAAAGGATTCATTAATTTGATCTATATGTGTTCACTGAATGCATATGGCTTTTGTGTGCATAGTGGACTGGCGTGCATTGTTTATGTGATTTTCTCTATTTTGGGCAGATGCTTTATTGGTAGAAGCATTGTTACAAATTAATAAAGCCTTCCCCCCTGGGCCCAGAATCATTACATTTAATACAATTCTGAATTACTAGCAGATGGAAGAAAGATAAGTTATCTCTAGGGCAGAGCGTAGTGCCTGAGAACACAGAGTGTCACCATAGACATGCGAATTAACCATCTTGCCAAGAGCAAAACTAATACCAGACTGCTCATCCCTGGAGCATCAGACATCATAAACGTTTTATGGCCTCATCACACACTAACCAAATTTAGATAGACTCTTCGCTGGATGGCTTGGGAAATAGACACTATTACCCTGGGTCAGTGCTAAAGAAGGATAAATAGGCTGCCGAATCACCTGTACTGCCATGCCCTTTTTGTGACCATGGGACTCAACCATGCCATTCCATTGAAAGATGCTTTAATTTGTTGATACAATGGGCAGCCCTCCATCTTCTCCTGAGATGCAGCCATGGCCTGATGTCTGCCCATTCACTGGTACCCTTGAGAATTTCCATTTGCAGGAAATGAAGGCAATGCATTTTCACGTTGACTCTCTCTGTTCTCTGGAATCATGCTGCACAGAGGGCTGTTCTCTTGCCTCAATTTATATTAATGGTCAATCTACTAGTATAAAAATGCAATGAACATATCATCTTTGCTTATTGTTTTCCTTATAAATAAGGTTCATGCCTATATGCTGTATGTGCATACAGCACATACGCACGTAAACACACACAGTGTCATGTTAAAATGGACATTTGAATATGTTTTTGGACACATTGTAGGAAATAAGTACAAATAAGTAAAAGCTTTGAATAAATGCACAACAATCTATATATTGCTTCCACTTGCACATATATATTTAGGTGCGCTATGGCCATATTTACCATGTTCACAACATCCTCAAAACACGCAGACCGTAACCGGCTTGGTTGCAATACAATTTGTCATGAGTGCATTGCAGCCTAATAGTCATTGTAAGAACACTCTGTGTAATTTTGTATCATGCCATAATACATCTCATCTACATACCCTTGCATGTGCAATGCATCACTCTAATAGTGTGTCCAGGATGCTGCACTGTAGCTGATTCACTTGCATGTGTCATAGCATCTCAACTGGATCCCTATAAATGGATGGTGAAACATTAGTAAGAACCTTAAGCAAGATGCATCCTTTTAGCAGGATGAGTTAAGAAGATGAATGCTAAAAGTCTTGAGCACAGTGAATCCCCTAAAATAAAGAAAATCACCACAGGTGCTGTTTGGAATCATCGTACTTCATCTTAAAGTGCACACTCCATGAATCTATAGAGCACATACTGTACATTGTAGAAGTAATATTGTTCCTAGGCTGGTTTTTTTTTTTTACCTGAACTGTTTAAAATTGCAAGCACATTAGTGCTGGTTCATTCAGTGTATCATCTTTGTTTTAATGAATGGCTCATGAATTATAAGTCACCCTGCACAAAGGTGTCTGCTAAATGACCTTATAATAATAACACTGAGCTTTTCCTCAAACAATCACTATATTGAGTGTGCCCACATATTTGCACACTGCAAATTGTCACACTGTTCACTGTTTGTGAACTCTTTGTGACAATTATAGAATGTTCTTTACTGGGAAAGAGCTAAACTGCACTCTGCCAAATAAAAAAAATAAAAATGTCTTCATCAAGATTCATGTGGAATCATGATAAAAGACCAATGGCACTTGGTAGCTGGCCCTGTAGCTACGCACAACTTAATTAAATTGTTCCATATTCCTTGACGCAATTCTGATTTATGTAAAGGTTATTATATTTGACTATGATTGATAATTCTTCTGGTTGTGTGATAACCATATAAGCATGATTCACTGTTTTGAAGCCTGAAGCATGATTCACAGTTTTTTTCCCATCTTTATCTTGTCAATTTTAAGTTGTCAGGAATGATTATTGAGTTAGAATGTCGAAACACATTTGTTAGACTGAAAAATGCAACCTAATCGCCTTAATTGTGCAAATTATAATTAAGGTTTTCACAACTAGGGTAACAATGTTACGGGTCCATTATTGCGAAAAACATTTTCTTTGGAGAGACGTATACAACTGCATGCATGTGACTCCTCTGTAGCTCTTATTAAGGAAGGGAATATCATGATTTAACAGAATTTATAGGATGAACCAAACTCATGAAGATTTAACTGGATATATAAAATTCATAGCGAGACTGATTGCATTTTTTTTTGGCGGGATGTATTCTATACATAGCAACCGAAATATAGTATGATGGTTAGGGAAATGGGCTTGTAACCTAGGTTAAATTCCCAGGTAGGACGCTGCCATTGTACCCTTGAGCAAGGTACTTAACCTGAATTGCTTCAGTATCCAGCTGTATAAATGGATGCAAAAATGCATGAGAGAGCAGGGACTGGTTGGCCATGGAGTTGTTTCTTAAGTGAGCGTACTTTCATCTTATCAAGTGCATGTCTGAAATTAATTAAATTGAGTTGAACTGATTTTGATTTTTTTTGTTTGTTTATTTTTAATAGTGGTCTTAAAAATAAATGTACAGCAAAGAAACAAATCACCAAGCACTGGCATGAATTTAAAATATATTTAGTTTGAGAGGAGAAATACATATGAAAATGAAAACTATTCAGTCTCACCATTGCTTTGATATCACCATTGTTTTGACTATGGCTTATAGAGAGGCTTGTAATGAAGCTTCTCATAACACAATTTCTCTTTGGCCATGATGACATTAGCAATTGGCTGTGGTGCTAATGCACTGTTTCTAAAGGCAAATAAATTGGCAACAAGTAAACCAAACTCCATCACAACCACTGTTCATTTATTCCATAGGTGTCAAACTCCCGGCCCGCGGGCCAAATCCGGCCCGCCACGTCATTTTTTGTGGCCCGCGAGAACTTAATTATCTGACGCGGAATCCGGCCCGCCACGTCATTTTATGCGGCCCGCGAGAATTTAAGTATCTTCTCGCGTCTATCTACGTGGCTGGTTAATGGGGATTTACTTTTACGATGTAACAGACAAACGCAGAAGCGGACGCACACCCGCGGTACATACGCTAAATAAAACGTTAAACGAAGTTTGTATAAATTTTTTTTAAAAAGGCGATTGCACCCCCCCCTGTCAACAAAAATGATTGATAGCACCCCCCCCCCCCCCCCTCGTCAACAATTACAATCGAGGTCCGCGAAAATTGTTGATTGCACCCCCCCCGTCAACAATTACAATCGAGGTCCGCGAAAATCCCAAGTATGGTTATATTTATAGTCTTAGAGTTACAACCGGCCCTTTGAGGGCAACCATAATGCTAATTTGGCCCGGGGTGAAAATGAGTTTGACACCCCTGATTTATTCCTATTGTGTTATGTACGGTGAAAACAGGAACCCAGTAGCAGGCAGGAATGCACAAAAACGACGTTTATTCCAGAAAAAGGTACAAAATCAAAGTCCAAGGGGAAGTCAAGACAGGCAGGGGTCGATCACAGGAAGGCACGGCAGAGGTACAAAATCTAAATCCAGCAGCAGGGTAGCGAGAACACGGACTGAGGTCGAAGCCGGGAAATCAATGACACGAAAAAAACTAAACAAGAGAACGAACAACAAAAACCAACAACTAGAAACAAGAAACACTGACTCGGAAAAAACAGCTATAGTAAACTCGGAGGAAAAACAGGAAACAGACTAACGTTAACAATACTTTGTGTGACAAACTCGCAACGAGGGACAAAGACAGCAGGTATAAATGCATGTGTAGACAGGTGCAAACACTTAGCTTGAGAATAGCAGGAAATGGAAAACAGCTTGAGAGCTGAGACACGTAACAAGGCAATTAGTAAATCGTTAGTAGTTATCCTATCCTAGCCCTGTCGTTAGTAAATTAGTTAACACGACAATGACTGGATACGTAAGGAAACACTAAACAGCTGTGGAACGTGATGAGAACTAAATTGTTAGTTTGTGTTAGTAATAATTCTATTAAACCCTGACGTTAGTAGATTAGTTAACCACACCCGTGTTTAGCCAGTTAGTAATTAATAAGTCCTATATAATAATTAGTAGTGCAGGGTAATACAAACGAAGTGTACAGAAACGAAAGTAAAACTCTGTGAGAGGAAGCGAGAGATACAGCACAGAACGCACGGCTGCGGAAAACATGGAAAAGTGTATGCTACAGAAACTGACCATACTAAACATGACAGAATAATAAAACAGACTCAGAACATAACATATTGAACCAGTCTATTTTACAACTGTGCCATAGTTATGCTAAAGCTTAGCTTGTCCTTCTGAGATTTCTTCCCACCGGGGAGTTTTTACCTCGTTTTGCTGGTTGGGGGTTCAGGCCTGGTTTTTGCTCAATTTTCCTTTTGTTTTTCTGTACAGCGTCATTGTGACAGTTCTCTGTAACACGTGCGATACAAATAAAATTGAATTGAATTGGTGCCACAAAATTATCAAAATGTAGTTGAACACTGACATAATTCGGCAGCACCTTGGGTTAGGGCTAGCGTTTGAAAATGTGCACCTTGAATGTAAAATTAGGGTCCTATGTGTCCCTTGATTATATTGTCATAAGATGTATTTATCTTCTTCTATTTAACCACATAATGTGCCATTACATCCATATAGGTGTAATAATAACTGATAACTAAATAATAACAATGACATAGTACCACGTCTTGTGTTCGGATCATTGTTGTTTGTGTGTGTTGTGATAATTGTGAATGCACTGAAATATATTGAAATTTGAATTTCCAATTGTTCAATAATGGCGTAAACATAGTGATAAATGCAGTACTGACCAACTTCCCTTCAAACACACTTTATACATTTTTCTAGGTAGTGCTGCAATCATGATCAAGAAACATATGGCAAACTGCATTCTAAGGAAACAAAAAAATAATGGCTTATCAGTGCAGATTCAAGATGAAGGAAAGTATCAAAACAGTATGTATGGACACTGTCCATAAGCATTTGGACAGTGACAAATGTTTTGTTGTTTTGGCTCTGTACTCCAGCACATTTGATATTAAATGGAACAGTGCAGACTTTCAGCTTTAATTTGAGGGTTTTTACGTCCATATCAGGTGAACGGTGTAGCAGTTGTAGCCATTGTTATACATAGTCCCCTCCATTTTAAGGGGCCAAAAGTAATTGGACAAATTAACATACATAAAGTTATCATATTTAATCTTTGATTGCATAACCTTTGCATGTCATGAATTCCTCTGACTTATTCTGCTACTAGATGTGTAGTAGATATGGATAGATCATTTGAAGGGTTTCTTCTCCTGACTTATTTTTTCATAAAGTTCAATAGGAAAATAAGTCAGGAGAAACAACCCTTAAAGTGATCGATCCATATCTACTGCATATCTGGCAGCAGAGTGATGGTTTCAGGCTCATTTGATACCACCTCAGACCCTTGATGACTTATAACCATGGCACATGTGGTTTTGTTAAAAAATATTATTTCTTGATGAAGGAAACCCTTTACTCATACTTATAACTCTTTTTACTCATCTTTACCAAGGGTACCAATAATTGTGGAGGACACTGTATGTATATATATATATATATATATATATATATATATATAATATATATATATATATATATATATATATATGTATATATATATATATATATATATATATATATATATATATAATATGCTGTTTGTTGTTTCCAGCATTTTCAAAGTCTTGAAAAACAATTTGTTTTATTTTCAATTTCCCTCTTGTGTGAAAATACACCATTTGCCTCTCACTTTTACTTTTGCAATCAATAAAGACTCCGCTGGCCAAATGTGCTCTAGACATCCCAGATCTAAATTGTCAGAGTTATTGAGGTATGTCAGAGCAAACTTCTGTTTCAGAAATTGTGCCTTCGAAAGAAGCACAAACAAGAAATGAATTTCAGCACTGCTGCTGGAATGTGGGGGGTGAAATGACAACAGAATTCTGTTGTCTTAGTTTGAGGCTGGCCCAAAATGTATAATGTTATATACAGCAGAAAAGTTAATTACATGTGCAATAGGAAGGATTATTTCCTAAATTCTGAGATGCACACTGTATGTTGTTGATTGACAGAGTTGTGGTCTGCGCACTGTACCCCAAATAAGGCCTCGTGATAATCAAAAATTAATGGTGTATATGGTAAATGTACATTTCTTGTCACTTGCTTCAATCGTAGCTATATGTACTGTATGTGCAAGTACTATGTATATCTGACACTACACTCTCTGTCCTGCCAATCTGGTCTAACCCTTCCAGGCTTAGCTGGTTTGTGTCTGAGGTTGGCCAGGCACTTTCTTCAGAAGTCTCAGCATGCATATCTGAACACAAAGGGATGGTTTCCCAAAAGCCTGGTTCCAGCACAGCCTAATACTGTCATTTTGGGGCATCTGTTTGAAAGGAAATCCGGTCATGCCTGTGGCAAAGGAATGTGACATGTATAAAGGATTACACACGGCAAGAAAGGCACAAGGAGTCAGGAACAATGAAGATTAAAACCGGCTTCCTTGCTATGTCGATGCTGTGACTGCAAAGCCGGGAACAGGGAAAGCATTTCAGAAAATACAATTACAGGACAGCTCTTGGTTACAACAGCAACTCCCTGGAGGACAAGCCATCGCGTCTCCCTCTTATGTTCCAATAGGGATACTATATCCGTTTTAGTTAAATGGCAATATTTATAGACACAAGAAGTCTTCATTTAATGTGTGTGAATCACTATGTTTAATTGTAATACATCTAAGTGAATAATGCAACATTTTAATTGAAAGTAGTCATATCTATTTGAGGCAGTTTTAACTGATTACACACTCCTATTCTTATCTGATGGGATTTTCTCTTGCCTGCAGCTTCCATGAGTGAGGGCTTTGAACTGGTATGTCAAGTTGTACCACTGCTCATGACCAATAAACAAATGTTTTAATGAGAAATAATTATTTACATCTTAATTATAATTTTTTTTTTCAACTGAACTGACAACAACTGATATGTTGCTACATAAACACATTGATGGATAAACAGTCTTCTGCATGTGGAGCTAATATATCAAAATAAATATACTTGTTTTTGTATTGTACATGTTTTCTACATTGTCCATATAGCTGCTGTTCTATTGGAAATGTTGCATAATAGCAGAGTGCTCGCATATAGATAATTTGGTACACAGTATGTTTGCATGTGTGTTTACATATATATTTGATATATTTCTGTGTGTTAATGTTAATTGGTTATTTTAATTGTAACCTAATCATACACTTTGGTATTTCATTTACTTATCATGTGCGCACATATTGTGCCAAAACGTGATCTAAAATTAATTATTTCAGATTGCATTAACAATTCCATGTTTGAGCACGCATCATGTATGCCAACATGTGAATGGAAATGCAATAAATAATTTAATGTTTTTTTTTCTTAAATGCCGTAGTACAATGCTGCCTTAATTCAAATTAAAGCATTCATTTGATATATGAATCCCGTTTTCTTCTTGAGAGCGCACATACTGTGCAAGTTCAAATTTAAATGCTTTATTGAGATTATGACAGTGTTTTCTATAGAACTAAATTTTTTTAAAGAAATTTTACTAGAAATTTTCTTTTTTTTGTGTGTGTGCTCCAACCCTGCCTATTTGAAAACATTAATCTCCATATTCCGATACTGTAATTAGTTAAAGTCAATTGGTTCAAAGTTAGTTATCTGTCATTAGCTACGTCATTAGAGTCACTCACTCTATCCAACTCACTACAAGTCAATTGTTTTATTGACCAATACCTGGTGCCTATCAGGCTCACATTTTGAAGGCTATGGTTCTTCATATCCATTATTCATTGTATTGTTCAACCTTGGGCTCTGTAAATTGTATTGCTTGTGCCTAATATGTATTCAATGTGGCATGTTAGAAATGGGATGGGATCTTTAGGTAAGGACCAACATATTAAATAATTACTTTGGCTACAGTTTCTTTGTGTTTATGTGTGTATGTGTTTTTGGGCAGTTTAAATATCTTCACTGTGATAAGATATTTTTATTTAATATATTATTTTAATATAAATTGTAGTCATTATTTTAATATATATTTAATATCACTGCACAGTGTCTAGTTTGGTCATCAGTTCCACCTCACAGTCCCAGGGATCTTGAGTTTTTTGCTACATTTTTCACCTGGCTAAGCTCAGCTCAGTAGTTGTATTCTAGTCAATATCAAGCATGCAGGTAAATCTTTTTTAGTGGCTATAGTTGGGAAAGATATTTGTCTGTCAACAAAGGGGCACAAAGCCTTTTGTTTGTTTTCTATATACTGTATAATCATATCTGCTTATGTTATGGCTATTAGCCTTAAAGGAAAACTGTCAAATATTGTCATTTTATATATGTATTTCCACCCAGGTTGTCCAAAAAGGCTTTTTCACTAGAATGTTCATAATTCTAATGCAACGTTTACATCAAAATGGTAATAGATGCAGAAGGAGGTTCCACAGGGATACATTTTGGAATCTCAGGTGTGGCTGGAGTTTTTCCACTTTCAAAAAGAGATGTAACACTTTGATCATCAGGAGCTTTGAGTACGCAGCTGTATGTGCTGGCATTTCCTCTGCAAATAATAAGTGCATTATTACCAAGGTGATGAGACCTGTATTGATTGTGTATGGGAAACGGGGAGAGTCATGTTTCAGGTAGGCTTAATCCATTCCTGTATCTGTCCTTGAAAGACAGTCATTAAACATAGTAAAAGAGAGCTTTTCATAGTACAGGTTTTATCATCTCGTGTTGAAGAATTGTTTGCAAAGTGACCTAAGAAAAATAGCATTTTGTTGTGTTTTAAGAACAGTGTTTGTCTCCCTATTCAGTCTTAGCACTGGGTCAATATCCAGAGGTTATATTGATTGACATGCTTTCTATATTCTAAAATTATATGGAATAATATTATAGGTATATACAGTATGTAGTTTTGCTGATATGCACCATAAACTAACAAATATTACAAACAATATTACATATAAGAGAGTTTTTAGTATCTAGTCTTGAGTTCTAGGCTTTTGATTGCATATGGAGTGTGTTATTGTTGTTTGTCAACATTTTTCTGAAAGGAAAAATGTGTAAATAGGTAAGCTAGCAGGAAGAATAGACAAAAATAAGAATAAGTATAATTATTTGACAGAAGAGATAGTAAAATGACTTTCAGGAGCTGTAAATAAACTAATATCGGATCCAACTGGATGATATAAAAATGCAGTATGGAACTGCATGAAAAATGAACACTGCCATTTTGTTGGATTTTGCAGTAACCCATGTTTACAAATACAGTTTGAAGAAGACATACTCAATGCATAAATTACTTGTGCATTGGTGTTGCGGAGATTTCAATGGTTACAATTGTTACAATGAACTCATTTGATGTCAAACAGTACCATTCATATCTAAGAGCTAATTTACAAATTATCATCAATAGTTTGATAAACTGATATAAAGTATTCAGTACAAAATATTATCATTCTCATGCAATATGCGTAATATCAGAGCTAAAACAAAATGAGTAACAACCTACCCCTGCTCATAGAAGAACAACATGCAACATAAAAAAACAGTTAGCTATGTAAACCTCCATTTTAGTAAGCTAGCTACTTAGATAACAAACAAAAATTTTGCTAGATACAGGTATCCAGATAAAAAAGATGTATGCCTATTTAACATTAATTAACTTATCTCACTAACAAACTAGTTAAGTGATATAGCTAGCTATTAGACTGCTGTCTGTGCTGTTACATGAACAAAATAAATAAAACTTTATGTATAAATAATGCATACTGGGCCTACTGCAGTTAATATATATATTTTTTTTAATTCTACAAATGTGCTCTTGGAAATAAATCTTGGTCATTTTGTCATTTTCAACTCCGCATAGGCTATTTTTCATGTTTGTACACTGCACAGTAGGCAGTCTAAGGCAACCATTTTTGAGAGTTAGGTTTGTGCCTCTCTTGTGATAAATGCTGGCTTTCTCCTAAATAATTGTGTGGACTGTATAGTGTAAAACAATCAGTAGCTTATAGGCAAGTTTAAAGAGTAAGTTTCACTGTTCAGCCTGTCTACGCCTACTATACACTTTTGAAAAATACTTTGTGTTGTGGGGTGAGAGAGGGGGGGGGGTCCATTTAATTTGCATAAATGTTCATTCTTTTTTTACTGTGTAGCAATGCTTGGCTCACATAACTCTGATCAAACTGCCAAACTAGGTATTGGAGATCAAATATGAATCAAGATTCAGCAACTGCATGGCTGATTTCTCACCTTAAATATTTTCAGAAACATATTTTAGTGGCCTGTTTAGGTGGAATAAGAGAGTTCCAAACATTGTTCCAGAGCCAAAACCAAGCCGGGGCTGACTGGGCTGAAGCCAGGGCCCCCAATATTTAGGGGGCACCGAAAATTAGTTAACAGAAAAAACAATTGTTTGTGTGTAAAATTTCATACCTAGATAGACCAGACCAGATGAGGAGGGTGGGATGCCGACTGTCAGCAATGCGGTGTGTGCGGGATAACTAGACCTTGTACTGAGATCTTATTTGATGCTATAAGATCAATGAGGGCGGCAGTGTGGTATAATGGTTAAGGAACTGGGTTTGTAACCGAAAGGTTGCAGGTTCGATTCCCAGGTCGGACGCTGCCGTTGTACCCTTGCGCAAGGTACTTCACCTGCATTGCTTCAGTATATATCCAGCTGTATTACTGGATACTATGTATAAATGCAAAAGAAATGCTGTGTAAGTCGCTCTGGATAAGAGCGTCTGCTAAATGCCTATAACGTAATGCTACAGTGTGCAAACGTTTACCTGAATGCCTGAAAATCGACATGTAGGGAAAACCGGGACGAAATAAACACTTTTTACATTCATCCGGTTTACTCGAAAGTCAGTAGAGATAGAGAGGCCAGATTTTCTGACATTTTCTGTGTTCCTCACTAATATCAACTGGAATTTTGTTTCCCGCATAAACGAGTCGGATATAAATTGGCTGCAAACAGGATGAGTGAAATTTATCTCTGAATCGGGACGAAAGAAGCACCTGACAAAAAAGTGTGCTTTAGCACATATATGTCTTGTTGTTTTTTATTCTCATTCCTTTCAAAAAATGTACTGTCAGCCAAAATGCCATATTAGTGACGAGTCAATGAATAATGCTATACGTTTAAAATCCATGAAAATCAACCATGCGTCAAGAGCATAATGTTAAATGGTCTATATATCTGTAGACATCAATGTATTGTAATGCACATGTATATATCATATCTATTGTGTCTATGTATTCCTTATTTTAATTAATTGTTAAACACTGCCATGAATTACTTTTTCATTGTGGGTTCAAATTAATAACTGGTTGAAATAGGCTTATAATGGGACATTATTTAGGCTAAATCACTTAAAATAAGAACTGTGTTCCAAATACAAAAAACTGACCCTGGTATTTTGTTAGGGAGGTGTCTCTCTACCATTTATGATACTTGTTGCTATCTATTTATGATAAGCCTATGGCAAAAATTAATGGAGAAAATATTTAGAACCAGTGGGTGTGCTTTTTTACGTCAGGGTACTTTAGGACTTTGTCCAAAAAATGTCAGCTGGTTTCAGCATGCTACTGACGGAGACTGCTCTACAAATTACACCAAAATAATACATTGTAAGCTGCTGCGGGGCAAAATAAATACTGAGTGTGGCGAAAAAAACTAAGTGCTTGGTTGCATTCAACTTGGCTAGCTGCTAAGCCTCGCAAGCATGACACTCGAAACCTATGCTGTCTTTAGTCAACAGTTTTGTTGAGACAATTATGCATGTTTGGAAAATTCTAAACATAAACACGCTTATACAACCGAAAAACACTTCCGGGTTTCGATATTTTGCTTAAAGCGGTCAAAAATAACTTTGTTCTAGCACTCAG
Source organism: Ilyophis sp. 1 JC-2022 (assembly GCA_022702515.1). Classification (NCBI taxonomy): domain Eukaryota; kingdom Metazoa; phylum Chordata; class Actinopteri; order Anguilliformes; family Synaphobranchidae; genus Ilyophis; species Ilyophis sp. 1 JC-2022. The sequence continues at coordinate 42,726,894 of CM040405.1, read as the reverse complement.
CCAAAATGAGACGCACGTCACTGGTTTTTTGCAGTGAGAGGGTTACACATTTGTCACATGTTGAATCATTTACGGCATTCGGGCTTCTGTAGTTTTCGCGGAAATCGATGTGTTTCTTTCATCCCATGTTTCTTTCGTGATGGTTCTGCACCATTTCGAAGACTGCTTTCCTTCTGAATTAGTCAAATTTTCAGAGCTCTTCAAGACTGTCAGTGGACAGGAACAGAAACAAGTACAATGCGCAGCACAAAACACAAGCACAGAGCTGAAAATGCTGTTGATGTTGAATGAGTTCAAGTGCACACAAAGCTTTCTAAATGTCCACATCGCACTGCGCATCTATCTCTCCATGATGACATCGAACTGCAGCGGAGAGCGATCATTTTCAAAGTTGAAAAGAATAAAAAATTAAGTTAGAAGTTGCATGGGACAACAGAGACTCTCTCTTATGAGTATTGAAAATTTAATTGCAAGCTCACTGAGCTTCACTGACTTGATTGATGACTTCGCCATGAGAAAAGTTTGTAAATGTACAATGTAATAATAAGTATGTGGATAAAATTCAATATAATTACAATTCAATTCAATATAATTTTTTGTTTACTTACACTAGTAATACTTTTGATGGAAGGGCCCCTGTTTGAATTACAAGAGAAGAGCTGCCAAGTTGTATGAGTTGTACAAAAATTGAAGCGAGAGACTGCGCAATAGGGAGTAGGGGGACCCTTATATGGTCATTAAGTTTGGGCCGGGTCTGATTCGTCCACTAAGCGCATGAGATACTAGTGATGCGCAGTGCTGCAAACTGTCACAGATTGGTCCACAAAATGTTAACATCAGCGTACAAATGACACAATAACTTAACAAATGGGCACATTGGCGGACATTAGACAAAACAAAAAAAAGCACCAACTGCGACTACATGTTTTCATAGAAAAAATTTATTGATGTTGTATTTTGACCATGTTTGATACCTTAAAAAACCTATACTGGAGCCAACTGCGCTGACTCCAGTGAGCAGGTCTCTCGGCTGCTCTCAGCCAAACCAGGAAGTGAGCTTCAAAAATGAAGCCTGGGCTGCGTTCGGATCCAATTTAACACATTCCCTTCCCTTGCTGTCTTCCCTCGAGTGAGCTATCTTGTGATATCTTGTTAATATTATTCATATGCTTAGGTATACACTAAGCATTCAAATACATTTATGCATGCATGCAAAAAAATTATAAAGTGACCTAGTGTACTTTAATACAGTTATTGCATTGCTGCTGTGGATGAAATTCAATATAAAAATAAGAAAGGGAAAATTGTATAAAAACACAAATAATCCTGCAATTGTCCTCGTCCTGAACACGTTATTAGGCCATTTTCTCTCAGTGTATTTAAGAATGGAATAACAACAACTCTCCTGACTCTCATATTATCCCACATGAGGCCACCTCCTTTCTCATTCCTCTTCCATCATAAAACGAAACAGAAATGGACAGCCACTCCAGTGTCGCCGTTATGGTCACATTTTGGTTGGGTCATCAAGGACATCCATTAGCTTTCTCCTTCCTGCTCTCATGCACACACTTAAAGAGAGCTCACCGGCAATAATGTGTGCCATTTCCCTGGCAGAGCATGCAAAAGCATTGTGTGTTCACACTGCTGGAGCATCATGGCATACAATTACTGCTAATGGCTGCCAGGGGTCAGGTTGGTTTCCTCTTATTACCACTTCTGAGGTTGAGTGTACAGACCCATTACATTTGATATTGAGAATAGGGAAACAAACCATGATCCTCAGTGGCTTAAAAATAATTTCCCTCCCAGTATGTCTGCAGGATGACGCGATTAATCAGACAGGAAGCTTAATGCCAACCTTATGTTGAAGCAGTGCCCGGCAGCCTCAGCTTGTATTCAATCTTAACCCCTCAGTCCTTCACTTTAAACACATTTCAAGTAAATTTCTAATTCAATCAAAAAAGAAGAAGCCTTCAAAGATTAATATGGCACCATAGGACAATAAATACATTCTGTAGCTCAAGTAAAGTGGGATGTTTTTGCTATAGCATCAGTCAATGTGATTACTGTTACTGGATTGAAATGTTGTTAATAGATTGATGTGACCGAGAGGTACATCTGAATCACATTGCTCAAAAACATCTTTTATATTATTTTTGGTAAGAGATTATGAAAATTCATGCTTAAATTTTACCTCGCATTATTACAATTAAGGGACATATGTCTAAAAAAGAGTATTCCATCTATTTCTGACATCATTTATATAATTTTTTTACAACCTCATCTATTAAAATATAATTTTTAGTGGTACAGGAATTTATCTTTTTTTGATGGTCCTTCAGGATTTGATTGTCACAGTCCAGTGAACAAGGGAAAATGGTGAGAGCTTGTGTTTCATAATATGCTCCCAAGCAATTATACTGTACCAAATCAAATTTACATACAAGGATTAATTTGCTTTGTTACCTGCACAGTAATATACCATAAAGAATAAAACAATAATAAGCAAACAGTGTTGTAGCAATTATTTGGATGCTACCTTCATGAATCACTTAAAACTATCATAATGCAAATTAGCGGCAGTATTTATGAATAACCTTGCTGTCGAGAATGGGATTAGTGAAGTGTTTATAACACACTAACAATTTGTTCATATGCAATTTACAGGAGCTGTGACAGGAGCTATACATTCTAATTCCTGTTAATCTACATACCCCACTACAGATTTTGTTCTGTGTCTCAGGGTAATTTAGAATTTTGCTGATGTCTATGGAAGCAAGATTTTCTGCCTTGCTTACCACCTTACCAGCCAAGCTCTGAATTATCACCAACGTACAATTGTCACGGTTTTTCCGGTTGCCGCCCCCTCTCTGCGTAGGGATCTTTGCAGCTGTGGGACAGCGTCCGTGGTGTGGTTTTTCCTCTTCCCGGCAATTTATTTGTTCACCTGTCCCAGGTGTTTTCCGGCTATATAAACACTGTGCTTTCCTCTTCCGGTGCTTTGGCCACATACACAAAGCCAGGTATCGGTTTAGGTACAAAGCAACCACTTCATTTTAAAGCCCTGCTTTAAAGTAACGCGGGACTTGCTTTTAGCTGCATTAGAGTTCCTTAGAGTTCTTTTCTCTTCTGCGCTTTCTGTTCCTCGTTCTGGTTCTCCTTACTGTTCTCTCTGAGACAGTAACCTTTGTTACCGTTTTATCTTTTCCTCTCTATTTTAGTGCTCTTGCGTATTGAGAGCGAGAGGTGATTCCTTCCTTTCCATTCTACTGCTCGAGTCTTCGAGTCCTCGCCCACTTTGTTCTGCTCCGTCTGCAGACTCTTTTCTTTCTTCTAGTGGTCCCCACGTTCGTGGGAGACTTTCTGATCCCCTTCCTGTCGCATCTGATCCTCCCAAACCGGGCCCCCTTACAATAATAGGATCTTCCAAAATGTTGTGTTCATTAATTGTCATGCAATTAAGAAAACCACATGTGAAACACAAATAAAAATAAATTAGCCTGGGATATTTTCTTTTTACATTTTTAATTGGAAAGTATAAGCAGATGAAACAGCTTTTGCATAACTGCTTTTTACATAGCAGTGGTTGTTGCTTTATTATTCATTATTCAATTAAAATAGTTCACTACACTGGAATGGCAGGCATGCAAAAAAAGAAGTTTGTTGGCTATACCAGATAGTTTGGGCACATTTCTTATATAATAAACAATAAATGTAAAAGCAAAAAATATATATATACGTATATAACATACAACAAAGGGAAACACTAGTTTATCATGTTTTATTGCTGTAATACTACATAAACCAGCCATGATATGCCATTCCTTAGTGAATCCAATTGTACATTATTACAGAAGTATTCATATTTTTTTATATGAATAACTAATACCAATAGTAGGAAGTGACAATAATAATACTAATTGTAATTGTTTAACATATATTTTAAAGAAGCTTCTACCTCCTGCCTAGACACCTTTAATTTCAAGCAACATTATTTGATGGATGTGAAACCCGTAAGCATAAGGCTGAGTTGATTGAATATGGCAAAGTTTCATTTTTATCCAAATTAATAATTTTTTTCTGGTGGTTTTGATTAGATCTTGGTGAAGGCCATTTCATATGTGTTAGCCCGGTTATTTTTTATTTAAAACCAAATAAAATCTTTGACAATGATTTATTTTTTTTAAGTTTCCATTTAGATGGACTGTGGCTGCTGTTCAGTTTTCAGCATTTCAAAGGATGTGGTAAAGGAAAGATGGCCCTTGAAAAACTATTTGCACTTTGTTCCCTGTGCTCTCTCCTGCTTCAACACGGAGACATCATAACATGACCATTCCTCTTCCCCGTGTTTTGATAATGAGATACTGCAGCTAAAGTGACAGTTATGTTCTGACAAGGTGAAATATTTTGCAGGTTTGTCAAGCCCAATGAAGCTCAGGCGAATGGGGCCCACACCTGGATATCTACCCTACTTGACATGAGAGACTGTGTGTATAAAACCCATTTGTTTGTTATTTGCCTCTCATAAGGACTTAATAACAAACGTGTTCAGACACCAAGCTGTAAAAATGAAAGCAGAGGAGACCAGGAGAAGCTCAGGCTTCCATTTTAGTGCCCCTCAGTTTTATTGTGGCTTGCAGCAGACTTCTCCAGCATTATCTTTCGTATTAGCTGCTTGAATGACCTGCACTGTATGAGGCTTTAATGCAGTAGAGTATTACTTATACACAATCCCTAAGAAATATGCCATATCTAAGTGAATTAATAGCCGGCATTATACAGATTGGACTTGGGGCATTGTCATGTTACAATGAGATTTTGCAGTGTCCCACCCAACACCCCCCCCCCCCCCCCCCTAAGTGCAAACTCTCACTCACTTATTTAGAAAAAAGAAAATAAATTATAACAAGAAAGAGGCAATCAATGTTTTAAAATGTGTCTATTTATTTAGTTGATGCAGGGGAACCAGTTTGTAAGGAAGAAAAAAAATCCTGGAACTTAACATCTGTCATATTCATTGACCTACAAAATACTCAGATCCTCAGATGCACATAGTGGAGAAACATATTCATGCATATGCATGAAATGGGATGTTTTTTTGTGTGGATATTTTATTATGATAAAAATGATAAACACTACAGAATATTCATATTTATTCCAGTATGTTAAGAGATGTCCTGCCCAATATAATTTCTTATCTTATCTCTGAAACAAGGCCAGTGAAGCAGCTCATAATTATTCTGTTCCCTACAGTGGGAGTACAGCAGGTGATACTGACAAGTGAGGGGGACTCATGAATATCCATGAAAAGATCATTTGAAGAACAACCTCTGTAATGATGAAAGAAAACTATTAAATTTAACTAAAGGTATAACTATAAAAGCTCATTTTCTGATCGGAATAAAAAAAGAAACATTAAAAAACAACGTTAATTGGTTTATTATTAGTCCCCTTTTCCGGGTGTTTTTACCTCCCAGTTTAGGTGTTTAACGTAAAAAGTTACTTGACAGTTTCAATAAGTATTAAACTTTCTATTGGTCACAGCAAAGGGGTGATTATAAACATAGGGCCCATAGGTCTACTCAAGCAGTTGCTGATGGTACAGAGGAACTTCAAAAAATCACTTTGCTCTGGCTTGGTAGACAGATGTGGTCATTACTATTCGGAGAATGTTAAGGGTTCAATCTAAGACTGATCCCCGAAGCAAACACTAGCAATTTCATAGCCAGTGTGCTTTTCTGTGCTTATCTAGGAAGACACTGTTAATCTATTGAATGCAGTTCACCAGCCAAAACAAACATTCGACTGCCTCTCTACCAGCACACATGGGTAGCTTTGTAAGCAGATGTACTTGAGCTGTGGAGATAATTGCAATGAAAATGGACTTTTGAATTTCTGCAGCTGTCCACAACCGTTCTCAGCCCTTTCCATCAAGTCACTTTAGAGCAATCTTGCACCCTGGTCTAAATTAAAGCCTTCTTGTACTTCACCTAACTGTGATAAGATCAGATCAGTATGCAGTGTGGTTCACCCCCCCCCCCCCCCCCTCCGCCCCCAACCACCTCATTTTGTCCACATGTACTTCACTGGTGAGGTGGTTTGCAGCTCTAGCAGTAGGTGGCCATCTCAGACATAATGGAGAGTGTTCACCCCATGTCAGGTTGCAATCACATCCTATCGTTCAAAAACACAGTAATTATAGCAATTGAAATAGTGAAATGCATGCAATTAGCAAATGCATTTTTGATGCCCACAATTAATCTTGAACATGCTTAATCATTCTCTTAAAATATTTAGGCTTCGCACATTCAAATTTATTCTTTGCCAAAAGGGGGAAAAATACTTTTTTCCGACTTACACACATGCCTGCGGTTTACTTGGCCATAATTTTTGCTGAGACTGGTTTTGTCTGCCTTGAGCAGTTTAACTCTAATGGACAATTCCACTTCCTTTTGTGCTGTGCAGTCAGATACATTTTGACTGACGGAGTAAAGAGACTAATTTGCAAATGCTGCCATCTATAACATCAGGAAGGAAAATGAATTGATGAAAAGGCTCCCTTCCTTGTGTGCTTGTTATATTAGCCACAGTTGCATGTCAGGGTCACAGGAGCCTTCAAGCCTTTCACAAGCTGCCTTCTTTATTATAGACAAGAAGGTCCATCCAATGAGCTGAGAGAAATATCTTTCATAGCTACTCTTTCATTTATTAAGGAGTCTACATGCAGTTCTTGCAAATATGCAACTCAGCTCTGCATTTTGAAAAAAAGAGTTCTCAGTAAATATACCAATAAGAGATACCGCAAACAAGAGGTTCATATTAATTTCATGAATGAGTTCCCCTTTACATTGCGCTCCAGTACATAAAGTAGATTGAGCACCTTACACCTAACTTCACTCCTTACTAAAATACACTGTTATTCTCTGGTTGTGGTCCTGGGAGGTGCTGTTGTGTGTGCCGTATGGAAGCATACTAATTGGAGCTGTTTAAAACCTTCTCCAATCTGACTGACTCTGAAAACAAATACATTATTTATTGTGTGTTTTCAGGAGCCAGAATCCGACTTTTGCCAGACAGACATATTTTAAAACACTGACCAGGCAGCCAGGTGCATTGTTTTAATAGCTTCATAGCTGACATTATTTTATTCTTGGTTGTTATATGTAGAACTAAAGAGCCCAATGACAGTTTTTGCTACTATCTTTCTAAATGTGACTGTTGAAAGGCTTTACAGATATGAAATATTTTACATGAATAATAAAAGTATTCAATCAATGGCAAGTTTATTTATCTTATTTTACTAGCTTATTGTATCAAACACTGATGATACAATAAATTAAATTTTATTAAATCTTCTGTTATTGTTTCCATTGCTTACTCTCTCTTTTGTGATTGTAGTTGAATGTCACTCTGCTCTCTTTTCTCCTATAGGCAAGGAATCACAAAAAGATATAGACATAGTTCGACCCTTTAAATACTGTCAAGTAATACGCAGTCAAGTAAGCGAAAATCCGGCCTTCAACTGATACTGGTCCTGCTTGCATCAGGATTTGTGGAAGGGACAGTACAATATGGCAATATATTGTTCTTATTTTCTTCACAGTGAGTTGACATCTGCTTGGAGAAATTGTCTAAAAATGTAAATTAAAGTGAAAATGTGTTTGTGTTTACATTTTAAATTTAGGTTTGGGAAACTTCTGAAGACCAAAATAGGTAGGCCTACTCATATTGGCAGCCATTCTGTGTGATGTCATGTCTTACCTATGGTTTTCTATTTAGTAATCCAGAAGGCCTCAGAATACTTTTGAATCCGTTTTTGTTAAATATATCTAAAATACTTTAGTAATGTGTTTTGACTGTGTGAATCTTCTTGCTTAAGGTGTCTTTTAAGGGGACATTTCACAAGTGTGCATAAATATTTCATCGCAAGATGTGTGGACTGCATCAAAAAAAAATTGTTACTTAGCAACAAAGTGCTTCCATGCTGGAAATGTATTCAAAAATTCTAGTATCTTCATACTGAAATTATAACACCAAAAATGTCTTGCAATTATCAAAACATTATGGGCCTGTTTTATTAATCCTTGTGTGGTGTTCGGGTCTGTGGGACCCTATTTCAATGCATTGGTTAAGGGTTAATACCTTTAGCATGTGAAAAACCTTTTAGTACATGCAAAACTAATAACACAACCAATGATTATTGCTGAACAAATACCATGACCAATCATTGGTCATGTTATTGGTTTTGCGTGTGCTAAAAGGTTGCACACACTAAAGGTCTTAATAAATCAAGCCCTATATGTGTAAATGATTACTCTTTATGTGATCTCCTTTACATGCATCACAATGTTCTTTATTGTTGTTCCTTATGTTTTATTCTTGTTAAAAATATAATTTAATTACTTTGGAGAATGAAAAGGGAACATGAAATGAAACACCCAGGTATGCAAAGGGTCAGTGAAACGGGAAAATTCAATCTGCAAATTTTAAGTTCCAATCCCAGAAGGCCCAGCTGAAACTATTTTTACTGCTTTACAGTTTTTGTACTTTACAGGGATGCTGTTGACTACTTCACATGTCTGCGGGTAGTACAAATGTCTGAGGGTAGTACAGATGTCCATATGAATTGCATCTGGCCAACATCTCCAGCTACCAGATGAGATGCTTCTCCCTCCTGTCACATCAAGATGGTGGGGTAGTGCCGTATGATGCCACAGGCAAAAAGTGCATTTCAGCCTACAAACATCCCCAAGCCTGAAATGTCAGACCTTCAAGGACATTAGAAATATACCAGAGTCATGCATACTTGAGTATCTCATTGACCTGAAAGACATATTTCTATGCATTCCCAAAATATTCTGATTTTATGAAATATCCCGTGGAGTTGAGTTGAATAAGGTGACTGTCGCTCTGGTAGTACCGACAAGTAATACTGAAAGTTGTACTGTTATCCAAGTGCAGAGTAGTGCTTATCCATGTTGAGGCTGCCTCCCTGTTGTGCAGTAAATCCCCTGCCTCTCAGCTACACAATCCTTGAGCTTGCATTAATCCCCCTTATCCTGGTTTATTCCAAGAAAAGTAATACCATGTTATGTACCGTAAGGTTGATAAGTAATTTTACTCCTAATTTTATGAAAGTTTTCGTCACTATGACCATGAACGTGTGTTAAGAACTCGGTTAAGGATTATGATCGGAATGTAAAATTATTTGTTATATTAATATTTTTAAAACACAATGTGACAGAGCTTGCACTAGGCAAGGGCAAGGATACAATTGCTATTACTTGCCATTGAGTAGTATTGTGCTCTTTCAAAGACTCACCAGAAAGCACAAGATGAAAAGGGTTTCTGTTTTCATTTTCTGTTGCCTCAGAAATTATGCATGTATGTTTTATTTTTATTTCATTCTTTTTTTATTATGTTAATGACTTTACAAAGACAGTGGCCAAAATGTTTCCTTATGAGAACAGAATTACCTTTGTAAATGTTTTTTGTGAACATTATGTAAATAGTGGTAAAATAAGAATCTAAATGGATACAGATAGATGAATGAATATAGCATAAAGTGACTACCTCAAACTGTTTCCCTTTTATTTCTGAATATCTAATGCTCAATATTTTTATAGCTACTCTCCTTCAGGAGGGGGGCGGGGCAGGATGATTTATGTTGCATCCATGCAGGAGTAAGTGTGGGAAATGTAGACTAAGAGGGGTGGAGTGTGCTGAGGAATCCCTATTGCGTACAATGCTGCAGAAAAGAAGAAGAGTTAAGGCATGAATTCAGGATATAGTCCATTAAATATTGTCCAGCTACACTGAATGGCCTGAGGCAGTGGTGCAAAACATGCATTTTTATCAAGTCTGGGACAAAAATATCCAAGTTTAATTTATAGAAAAAAAGCTAGTATCAACCATTTTGATATGTCCTCCTCAAATTATGGGAGTCTACTTATAAAATATGGCACAATTTACATAGAGTCTAAATTAAGTATAGATAAATAATTCATACAATGCATTTTCAAAATAATGTATTTTCCCATTGTCCACTGTTTTATTATGATTGTGAAAATTATCAAAATTTTTAATAGTATAATAGTGGTATAAATGATATTTAAAATTTGCAGACTGATTTTAAGAGTCGAAATTAAAAATATATTGCTATTCTGAATGTGGCCATGACATGTTCAGACCACATTCATATCGCTATTGGCATTCACTATAAATGGAACAACATGTCTGTATGTATGTGAAATGTAGGTGAGTGTTTTGGTTACATGTAACATATTTCAGTTATGTAAGCATTTCTCTTCCTTGTGCATGTCATGAAAAGCACTGTGATCCTTTGATGGTGAAATTACAGATTCAAAACTCTAATGTATACTGAAAATGGTGATGGCTGGGTTTAGAAAACACTTAAACTGCTACGGAAAAAATTGTACATTTTGAACGGACTGTTGAGAACAGATTAACTCACAATGACTGATGTCTTGTTGTCCTCTAAAGACACATTACATTTAATTATTTTATTCAAGAAGAATTCCATTACAAGACGAGTAGAACTTAATTAAAAATACATTCGCATTAGCCTAATAAGACCATTCATTTTGTATTCTTATATATTTCATGTTATATAGGCTATCCTTTAAAGCAGCAATTAAAAACACATAAATTCAATACTTACTACATATGTTCCATAACTTAAGAATCCATTATTTTGGAGAAGTGCATATTTGAGAGCAACGTTCCCCTGAAATTGCATTCATCTTTTATATCAAATACCCGAGTGAGGTATCAACTTTCACTTTGACTGTGCCCGGTTCATTGGTGCAGGAATAAGCGACGTTTTACAATGAAAAAATCTTGCTAACGCAGTTGCGGGGATGTCCAGATACTCAGTGCAGCCTGAAGGCATTAGCATTTATACCGTTGTCAGAGAGTAATTCGTAATTAACTGATACGCGGTGTATTTGTGACGCTCGCACCGGAGTGATGCAAGAGTGAACGATGGGGGCGGACCCGTGCGGGGTCTCTAGCTGAACACAGATTCACCCGGCTCATTCAGTGCTAGAGCCGAACCACTCAGCAGTTTGAGTCAGAGCCGCAAGGTAAGTCTTCCGTGATTTTTATATTTGCATGTAGACATTAAAACATTACATGTTGGATTGTTTACTGTGGATGGAAAAGTGGACGAATGAACAAAGTGAATAATTAACAGAGGGAATACGTTGTAGACGCATCATTCCATCTCTCGCAAGGCATTTGATGTGCCTCAGTAGATAATGGCATTTTTGAGTTCTCTCATTGGAACCCATCAGAAACATTTCAACATGTTATAGTTGCAAACATGTACGTCTATATTTTTCACGGTGTTTTTCTATTTACGTGGCTTGAATTAAGTTGATATGCAAGATGTGTTTTCCAAGTTTCAAGTAGCCTATTCTCTCTGTGCTGTTGTCCAAGGTATTGGAATGTGTTTTGTACGTGCAACTGGATATTTATTCTAACGGACACGACAGTTTGTATATGAATGCTATATTAATGCACTTTCTAGAGTAGCCTATATGCTATGGACATATCTTCGGTTTACCGATATTCTGCTTGCAAATAAATTGTAAATACATAAATAATCTAATAAATAAATAAAAACCACATTACATTGGATGCGTTCAACTTTTTAGCAACTCTTCGTATTATTATGTCATAGAATTTGGCCAATTGATTATCATATCGTGTCATCATTAGAATGTGCTGGATAGCCGAAGTCTGCTATGTGATGGGTAATTCATTTTTGTGTGCATTTCCCCTCCTCCTCAGGACAACTTTCACATTCACAAGATGTAGAGCTTGCTCATAGTCAAGGGAGTTCTCGTGAATGGCAGTCTCCAAAACATCCTGCAGGGACAGTCACGCCCAGTTTTTAAGCTAAACTGAAATGAATTATATTTTGCTTGCTCCATCCAAAACTATCCTGATGAGCACCAAAACAAGACTGAGTTGGAAGATTTACGATGAGTGACATCTCTTTCCTGCTGAACTTGATGGGTGTCAGAAGAGCCCTTCTCTCAATCAGTTTATGGCTTTGTCGATACACCCAGTAGTGTGTAGTCGGAACAGGGTATCGGCAATGAACCCCTTGTGGAAAGCCCAAGACTCGGTTGTAAGGGCTGCGACAACCAGAGAGGATTGAACACTAGTCTTTGCTAGTGGGGAAAAACACATCTAGAAAAAGGACAAAGCAGCTTTAGTAAAGAAAAGCCGCAAGTCATGGGTATACAGCACCTTTTGCTTCTTTTGATATATTTGGACCAACTAAACGTACTGTGTGCAGCTACAGGGAAGAAGGTTAAGGTTGTTCCTAAACGACCTCAGAAGGTGAAGGAAGTCAACAGCACTGCCGTTCCCACAACAGCTCCGCGGCGAATAACACAGGTCCAGCCGCCTGCAACGAGCGGGCATGAAACGTGCCTGGGTTACTACGACGTGAGCGGACAATTTGATAAAGAATTCGACTGCAATAACACCGACCACCGTTACTGCTGTGGAAGTTGTTTCCTGCGGTTCTGTTGTCAGTTTAAAGGAAACCGATTAGATCAGAAACCCTGTACCAATTACAACACACCAGACTGGATCAAAACCCAGTCTCCCTCCCCTATGCCAACAGGTGACATTTACGATCCCAATTTGGATCAGACTAACACAACAGTCTACATCACTTGTGGGGTAATAGCTTTTATCATCGTCCTCGGAGTTTCTGCAAAAGTTGCTTATGACAAAGCAACCAGGCCCTCTCAGGAAATGAATGTCCACAGGTAAGCAACCAATTATGACTTTTTGTAATATTCTCAGTCTTTCTCTTTAGGCTACATTTGTTTCCTTGCTTTCCACCTCTGCAATTCTTTCCTAATGCCACTGAAACTTTACATATATGCAATATTGTCACTGTAGTATGAACCTGTAGCATGCATATGCCCTCTAAAAAACAGTGGTGAGTAAGTTCAATTGTACAAATGTATGTTTTCTTATATAACCCCATGCTCTTGGTACATACATCTATTATCAAGAGTAGCTATCTTAGTATCAACTAATCACCAAAATGCACTCAAGGAATCATGGAGTCTTAAGGGAGAATTGTAAAATCAAGTCAAGTGTGACAATCATCGAGCATCAAGTTCAGCATGAAGGGAGAAAAAAACATTTTCTTGAACATTATGTGATTCATGTCAGGTGTGCAGTTTCTGTATTGCATAAAACAGACTCAGCAAAACATTTTTTGATTTGTTCAAGTTCCAAGCCAAAATTCAAGGCACTAGAACTGTAAGGTACCGCGATACTGTACATATCTGAAGACACTCTGCTTATCACCTTTCCACTTGGTGAGTAGGCTACTGTATTCAAACGGTACAGATACATTTATATGTTAAATACACAAATTCACAGTATGGGCATAGTTCATACAGAAATGCTTTTTAATAAAAAAATATAAAAAAATGTATGTGCATATAAAATATTGTAAATCCAAACTAAAAAAACAACGAGACATGTTGAATGCTGTTGAATTTATTGTTTACCTTGTTTTATACAATGTTTTATATTTGTTCATAAGATGGGCTGTTAATTGCATGTGTCAAGAATATATATGCAGCGTGTAACATAATGCATTTGTCGTTGGGCTATTTTCTTTTTCATTTGATAGCTTTGAGTAGGCTATATATTTATACATTTTTACAACTTGAATGTTTTGTTAATTTTATTCAACTTGAATATTTTATTAAAACAAAATAAACTGCAAGTTGATTTAACTTCTAAATAACATTAATTGATAACTTATTGAAATATATTTTGACTATTACTGAATTGCTCTGTCAGAGAGTTCTGTTTGTGTGAGATACTGGCCTGGGATTAATATTGTCCAGTGAGGAAATATGAGTTCTGTTTGTGTGAGATACTGGCCTGGGATTAATATTGTCCAGTGAGGAAATATGAGTTCTGTTTGTGTGAGATACTGGCCTGGGATTAATATTGGGATTAATATTGGGATTAATATTGGGATTAATATTGTCCAGTGAGGAAATATGAGTTCTGTTTGTGTGAGATACTGGCCTGGGATTAATATTGAGAGTTCTGTTTGTGTGAGATACTGGCCTGGGATTAATATTGGGATTAATATTGGGATTAATATTGTCCAGTGAGGAAATATGAGTTCTGTTTGTGTGAGATACTGGCCTGGGATTAATATTGGGATTAATATTGGGATTAATATTGTCCAGTGAGGAAATATGTCAGGATGTATGAACAGCTGATAAACAGACCTTAGCTACCAAATAGCATTGGAGGAAGAAGTGAGAAGATAAGCCAACCAGCACAATCCTTAATTAGTTGAATAAGTGAGTGAGAGGGGCGGCCAGTGATTCTGCAGAATTATGTAATGAAGATGGGGAATAGCCATACTAGGAGAAATAAACTGCCATTATTACATAGAAGGAAATGTCTGTGAGAGGAAAAACAGATAGAAGGAATTACGAATCAAAATATTCATATGATATTGACAGACTACCTCTGCGAATCAATCAAAAGAAAACGTGTGTTGATAAAGAAAATGGTTGCATATGGGGTTGAAACCCTTTCCTTTTGAGGATTGACATGTCAATCCCATTGCAATAGATTGCTTTATCTTTTTTCTCAGGCAGTTAGTGTCAGTTTATGTCTGCTGGTAGATCTGGCCCTCTATTTTAGAAAGCACATGATGTCACAGTTTGCAACTGGGAATGGTTCCTCTTTAATTTTGAAGTCCACCAGCCATATAATCAGGGAGAAGCAATATTGCAGCGAGAAACAAGGCAGTGCACATTTACAACAGCAAGATATGGTTGCAAGAGAAAACATTTTCTTTGAGTGTTCTTTCATTGTCTTAATCTTTTCTTACATCAGCCTTTATGGGCACAAGACTTCATGGGCAGCTAAAGTACCTCTTCGAAAAAGTTAACGGCCCCTCCCCCTCAAAAGAAAAACAGTATGGTGACATGTACCAATAATCTAAATCAACGTAACACATTTAGCATCCATGTACAGTATGCTTATACTGTATAATATCTGTTTTGTCTCATCTTTCTGGGAATAAAAAAAATCTAGTCCATATCTATGCGACGTTTAATAGAAGTCCATATTCTTCATAGTAATCGCCATAGGGTATATTATTTATTTCTGGATATGTTGTTGTCTGTACTTAACAACTATTTTGTGCTCTGTAAAATGGTTGAAATATTCCGACTAATAGTCAAACACCATGAGTTTTAGTGGAAAGCAGAATGAACTGAATATTTGGCCATAGTTTGCTTATATACTTTACTTATTTTACTGTTCCACGGAAGAGTTGCATTTCACACTGTGAAAGGGATTCCAATTTGCTGGCAGATCTCTGCTGCAATCATATTTGCCAACAGGGGTTTTATCACATAACTCCACTCAAATGCAAGACTGGCTGATATGAGCAAAGTTTACTTGTGGAGCAGGAGCAATACGTCGGCTGGCTACGTATTTCACTTACAATGTTACACGGGTCCTATTTAGGTCTGTAATCTAGACATGTTCACTAATTTACTCTAACAGCTCACACCATGTCAGAAATTAGAGTCAAGTTTCCCAGTTAGATGAAACCAATGCTGAAATACTGCCGGTTTACAAGTGCACTTCGTACAGTATGCTAGCAAACAAAAAATGTTCCGTAAGAATTTTTCCAAATACTGTAGTTATCATCAAGCCTACAATAAATAATATTTCAAAGTGTCAAATGCTTGACTGAATTGTAAGTTTATGATGAATGCATTTTTAATTGAAAAAAAATCTGCACACAAAGACATACACACACCGACAGACAGACAGACAGACCCGCCCACACAAAGATGTACATTTACAAACACCTGGCCCTTCTTTCTAGTCTGAGAAATTAGCAGCATGTTTCCATTATTTCACATTGGTGTAAATAAAAAAAATTAGAAAACTGATCTGGCATGTAAAAATAAAAACCAGAAGAATGCTCTGTATAGATCTTTTTTCCTGTTTAGCACAAATGTTGTATGCGACAATAAAGAGCAAAATACGTTTCCATGACATATCCCTCCCTGCCACATTAACCAGATTATATCTCAATAAAATGATTCTTGATGTTGTGCAGGGGACGAAATATATTATATTCACCAAATGAATATGTTAACATTGAAATGGATAACTGTTTTACGATGGTTCTAAATGTTTTTAATCAACATTTAATATGGTATTGATTTTGGATCTCCTAGTCACAATTACACAGACATTTTTTGATCATCAAATTCATATGAAATATATTTGATGACTTGTATACTATGCATACACTAAAAATCATAGAAATTGCCATCAAGAGAAATTACATTGACGATATTTCATTAAATAATTTAATTGACCGATTAAAAAAATTATTTACATAAGGTCATTCAACCATATTCTGCTGATTTACAAGAATATTGAAAATAACTACAGTGCAATAAAGCTGTGGAGCCCATCAGCTTGATATTCCAAAGTGACATTATTGGACAATACGCGTTTCAGTGTCATTCTTTTTTTGGCTAGCAAATTATAAATCTCAGCTGCATTTCAACCAGTTGCACCCTTGATAATGATGAACAGAAAAAGACTATATAAAATGAATATTGTGGCCTGTAATGGTCTGCGGTATGCTTGGGATTGTCTTGCTGAAAGACCCATTTGAGCTTCCTGGTAGAGGGAACCAGGTTTTTCGCCGAGGTGGCTTGTTCCTCCTTGCAGGTGTTCACGATTTCATTTAGCTAAACAAGGATCGGAAGATACAATACAACCCCATAACAGCAAAGACTCATCACCGGTATGCATGGCCAAACTCATCACCGGTATGCATGGCCAATAAAAAAGCTCAATATTTAAGACACATCTGGCCATGTCATCTGTTTCTAATTGAAGTTTCAATGGCATTTGGCAAACTCCAGATGCTTATTTTTGCTGTGATCCCTCAGTATAGGCTTTGTATGGCAACCATTCCAAAAATGGCCTGTTGTGATGAAAGTGGTGCCTAATGTTAGATTTGGAGGCTTTGTGTTTTGTAGCCCTGCACCTTAAACTGTGGCCCTGTATTGTATTTTTCCTCCCAACTATCTGCCTCCCTGTGTGGTGGGTCTACATGCGTTTGCATATTCTACCAGGCAGATTTATCACTGTTCCAGTGGTTTTAAAATTCTTATGCAAGAGTGTGGATGCTCGAGTCCTTGTGGC
Organism: Ilyophis sp. 1 JC-2022; assembly: GCA_022702515.1. NCBI lineage: Eukaryota > Metazoa > Chordata > Actinopteri > Anguilliformes > Synaphobranchidae > Ilyophis > Ilyophis sp. 1 JC-2022. The sequence goes on along the minus strand of CM040405.1, from coordinate 42,709,614 downwards.
CGATAAGCTTGTGTAAATACTATATCTGGTATGCTGCACATTAATCCGTCAGTTGGAAAATAATTTCCATATTAATATGCTCAAATATACTGGCTGCATAAACAACCTGAACCTTCTGAATTCTTGAAGATTTGAGTGGGTGCGATGGGTGGCACAATCCGTAGGGCGGCCGGATCTTGACTCGTATGCGACACCTCTCACAGGGGCAGGGGTCCGATGGAACTTTCTCAGCTGTAATAATAGCTTCTCTATCTGGTGCCCTCTATGCTTGGTGCCTGTCTGAATAAAGCAAATAAAGGTATAACAGGATGAGGTACTGTGCCTCTCTCCATTTATTAAAAACATTAGGATTCTAAAAAATGGACATAGCTGCTGATCTGCTATGCTGCAGAAATACCGTTCAAGACCAGTGATCAGAAAGCCTGTGCAGTTATTTTATAAAGCAGCAGGACTTGTTTTCCCAACTTCTTTAGTTTAGTATCTACAGAATATAATCTTCAATATAATCTTCATTCACATTCATTTTTATACTTAAAGTTAACATTATATTTAACGAGATAACTATTATCGTTATCGGCTATTGTTTATTTTATGCAGCCTTGTTTGTTCAATGAACAGCTGAACAATTTTACTTGCATGAGAAAAAAAACATAATGGTGAAAATATATACATTTATTCTCAGCCATTAGACTTACACTTTCCAAGAGAGGGAAAACTATTGCAAAAAATAATTGGGTTTACTATCAGAAACCAGAGGTGGGACAAAGAAACACACTTAACTGTTACAATGCATGGTTGTTCTCTATTCCAGTCTGTGCATGTTTTTTATTTATTTGTACTTGGAAAAGCTCTTAAAGAATTTTTTTTATAAAACCAACATGACTACTTTTCTCTGTGACCATTTTGCTTGCGTTCTCTCAAGCAGGAACATATCATTACTACAGAAACCACTCAGTCATTCAGTCAGTCAAAGAATGAGTGACGATAGCTGCTCTTTCAACTGCAGCCAGAAAAGCCAAATTTACACCCATGAATGAGATTCATCTTTCAGCTGTATCTTAATTTAGAGGCATCTGTAGCAAAAATCAATGGTAAACAGTCTTAAACCATTTAGTGTATAAAATACAGTAAATATGTGTGGTAACAAAATTGTTCCATTATGGAAAAATATAGGCTTAAAGGTATTTTTGTGATAATCGTTTGTTATAATCTTAAAAATGGAACTAATGAAATGAAAGTCTTCCCTGCCTTATCTTTATTTGTTTGTTTTACAGAGCACTTGCAGACATATTGAGGCAGCAAGGACCCATTCCAATATCTCAATATGAGCGTGAAAATATTGCAGCAATGGATGGCTCGCCCAAAGAAAATACACCTGTTCGGACTTCCTCTAAAAACCACTACACCCCGGTCCACACGTCAAAATTGAACCATGGTAGGTCTCATAGCTCTTTGTCAGAAGGTTTGGATGCAAAATGGATTCACTTGAATTTGGTCAGCTACAATGGTCTGAATTTACACCTCTATTTCACATTGGCTTCATCAGTTAGGCTTTCTATTAATTGAAGTAGTGCATGCTGAACGCTTTTCTATTGGCTTTTAACATACCAGGATTCTGGATTAAGAACATGTCATATTTATGACAGATGTAAAACATTGGCAATTCAAAGGAAGATTGCATCTCAGCCTGAGAGCCAGTAGTAAAACTTTCAACAAATAAAAAAAAGAAACACCTAAATTGGGGAAGGGGAAATAAATCACATTTGAAAATGATAAAAAATATTCAAATTTACCTGATGCGGGGTTACTGGAATCAAGAATAATAGCTTCTAAGATGACAACAAAAGCTATATCTAAAATATGTAAAAAGTATTTTGGGATTAAATCCAAAGTTTGGGAAATGTACGGTAATCACAGTAATAGCTCTAATGCAGTAGCCTGTAATACTGTATGTAACTTGAGCCATTTGGCTCTTAAATGTGTCAGTGGGAAAAGCTGCTATTATTGGTAAACATTAAGTAACTGTACATAATATTCCCAGTGTTTTGATTTTACTGAACACTGGCACAAGCCATACAAAATACAGGTAGTATGGTCCATGTGCAATGCTCTAGTGCCACACCATTCTGCTCAGGCTGCCTTCGGACATGCCGACACATGTGATCCTGCCAAGGTCCCTGACAGCTGTGCTTTTCTCTGAAGTGCTAACAGCCAGTAATCATTCGATTTGTGCAAGTGAACTGCTTATACAGTTATCTCTGACAGGGTGTAAATGATGTATCTGCCCAGTGCATCAAATGAGGTAAAACCCAAGTGGACTTTTCAGCTTGTTACAACAACATGGCGGTTGGATTGCGCAGTGCAAAACAGTGCTATTTGTGAATAGTAACTGGAAGCCATTACTATGTTACTCTGTATGAGAGACTCCTTGTCTGGGGAGGGGGGGTGGCGGGGGGGGGGGCAGAGAAGAGCTTTTAATTTACACAATGCTTTCTTTGCTCTGGAGGTCAGAGCTTGCATCAACTGATGACCCGTCTCCATCAGCAGCACTGTTTTCCCAGAAGTAGCCTTTGCATATTGTCAATCCTAATATGCAAGGTTATGTGGCTGTTGGCCCATTTAAAGCAAAAACTAGTTATGTGGGTTGCAATATTGTAGATGATAACATCACAGACTCAACAGAATACTTGGAAACAGGGCAACCAGCCCAGTCAATAATATAATAGCAGTAAAAAGAAAAATTCTAATTGAAATTATTCTTATTACTGATTTCAAGTTGAATCCTGACCCCATGTATTTTGTAAAGGTTTCCACCGATCCATCCTTTGTTGTGCGATTTAGATCATAATAATTTATGATGCCAGCAGTGCCTGCACCTGCACCTGCTAACAGCCCCCAGAGGAATCTATGCACATATTGTAAACCATCAAGTAAACCCTTTTTATGATATGACATTTTTATAACCAAGAGGTAATGCACATTGTGCTGCATAAAGAGTACACCTAATTATTTGGCACAGAAACACAAACTAGAAGTGCTATCACAAAATGTCTCAGATTTTGATTAGCCTGAGGGACTATAATACTGAAATAGTATTTTGGTTAGCTGATTTTCCATGACAATTCTACAACTATAAAGACTCAGTCTTTGAGTAAGTCGTGTTGTTGGATTGGTTTGACAGGTGACTCACTACATATGGTGCACAAAACAATGTAAACTCATTGGTGAATGCAACAGCAAGCATTATGCAAATTAAAGGCTATTATACAGGTGTGGTTGATTTATTCTTAAAACATATACATTGCCCACCAGTAATATTGGCAACCCTGGAAAATATGAGCAAAAAAGGCTATAAAAATGTCTTTGTTGTTTATAAGCATGACCTTCAAATTATTATTATGAAATAAAATTATTCAAAAAAAAAATCTTGTACTAAGGAAACAAAACATTACATTAAATATAATTTATTGTTAGCATTTGGTTCAGTAATAAAAAGGTACAGAGTAATCCATTCAGGCCCAGCATCTCAAAGCTGCTTTGTGACCATGCTCTTTGCAAAAAGCTCTAACAGTTATACAAATAAAAATTTATAGAATCTGGAGCGAATGTGATTACCATCGCTGCCGCTACAGTATTGTATTGTACTAAATAAATGCAAAGCAACACTTTTAAATATTTACTGTAGCAAGAAGCAACAAGAACTCACAGACTTGAAAAGGTAATGTTAGCTATCTAGCTAGAAATAAAACGCAGTCATGGGAGCAAATAACTATATGCTAGTTAAAGCTAGAGTATGCCGTTTTTCCCCACATTTGTTGTCACAACATCCTTGGCCCTGCCCACAGAGAAAGAGACACACCCTCACCCCACAGACCACGTTATGAACGTGAAAGACTGCTTTACAGGATTACAGATTGGTATTTTACAGTAAAAATGTCATCTAAAATTTCAGGTAAAACAACAAATTATTTTCTGCAGATGCAGAGTTGTTGCATAACACTGAGTTTGTGTAGCGTTATTCTTAACCAGGCATTATCTGGCTACAGCTGGTAGCTACGCTTTGATAACTTATAGCCGCGTAGCCAGTTCGAGCTAACGCTATCTAACGTTAGCAAGCATGCCCTTCTTCCAAGAACTAGCCGCCAAATAATGTAGCGTTATCTATAATACCAATTACCAACCCAGCTACTATTAATTATAGGTAATTTACCAATTACCAACTTAGCTACTATTCATTATATAGCAAGCAGAAAGTCCACTTATGTTGAAACTTTTGACCTACCTGTCCAGTTTGTCTTTAAACCAATTAGTTTCCGAAAATCTCACCACCTTCTGAAATTCGCACCCAATTCTTTTTTTTTGTCTTTCCGTTAAATAGCGCCGGTGTAACGTCGCTGTGAAATGTAGAGCTGGTGAACTTGCTAGCTCCTGGCAAGGTCAATCTCACCGTTGATTGGTCCACGATGTGGCCATGGTTAAGCCACTGTTTTGAAAACTTGTTTTGAAAACAAAATTTGGAGCAAATTGCTGGTTTTACAATGCAGAATTTCAGTGTATAAACATAGTTTATGGTGCTGGATTTCTCTCAGAACAGTTATTTCTATGATTGCTACCAACTAAGCATGACCATTCCCAGACATTTTTCAAGATGAAAGTTACATACTCCAGCTTTAACATTACTGGCTGGAGATGATAACGTTAGCCTACACCAACATCCCTTCACCATAAATTTGTATAACAAGCTAAATTTTTGCTGCTGTGACATAGCAAGCTAGCAAGTTAGCTGTCACTTCAGATGTCCAATCCCTGCTGCCAGCCTACCACAGAACTGTCCTGGACCAGACGTGTTTCTCCTAAACTCAAAAACGTCATGACCTTATAGTACAAGTACACTCTTTGTTCTTGCATTTTTAGTAGTACTAACTTTTGCATATGCAAGTATGCAATTTGAGACACTTTCCAGACGAAAGCATCTGCTGTTGTCATATCATAAAGTTAAGCACCTGGAGTTTGCTAAATGTTAATGGAAGGTAGGTTGGAACCAAATGTTATGGTCAGATGAGACCGTTGTGGGAGAGCTGATATTTCTGGGGCTGGTGTTCCTCAAAGGCCCTGAGAACTTTGTTAGGACACATGGCATCATGGACTCCATCAAATACCAGGAGATGTTTAGCCAGCAGGCTAAAATGGGTTGTGGTTAGAACTTCCGGCAGGACAAGTATCCAAAGCATACCTCAAAATATACACAGAAATGGTTCACCGACCACAGAATCAAAGTTTTGCGATGGCAATCCCAGTCATCTCACCTTAACTGAACGGCATTGAAAACCTGTGAGGTGAGCTGAATCGGAAAGTCTGTAAGCAAGGACCAATGACTCTGAAGGATGTGGAGAGATTTTTTATGGAGGAATGGTCTCAAATCTCTTGCTATGTGTTTTTCAACCTTATCAAACTTACAGGAGAAGACTCAGCGCTCTTATCTTGGCAACAGGAGGTGCACAAAGCACTAAATTCAGGGATGCCAATAATTCTGACACACATTATCTTCTTCTTCAAAAAAATGTTAAAGAGGGATAATGCGGTTATAATCTTCAGTGACAAAGACGGCTAAACTAGCTGAGGTTTCACCAGAAATGGTGTCCAAGGTAACATCAGCATGGGATTTTGATTGAATGGCATCCTTGGCAACAGTGGGAAAACTTGATTGGCCATGATTTCAGAATTTTGCACATTGATTAATAATGCACGGCAAAACAGGTGAGCAGTTGCAGAACAATTTACCCCAAGTCAGCTGACACAACAGTTTCAACCTGGGGTGATGGCAGTTTCCATCAAAACTCAAAAATTTTGAAATATGTTTTTAAAAGTTGTTTCTCACCAATATACCTTCATTCTGGTTTAAATAAAAACAACACAAAAGGGTAACCTACTGATAATTTGTCAAAATTTATCATGAATGATGTGGTGTTGATAGCAAATGAATACAAAAACAATATAGGTTACATCACTGCAGGATGCAGATCGTTAATGATTCCTTGTCACATTAACTTCTATCGGGGACAACTAACAGGGACAACAGTCCCTTAACTTTGTTATATCTCTTGATCGATGATGCAGGATCAAAGAGGCTCAGATCCTCAGCTATCTAAACTGTGCATGAGGGAGAATAATTTAGAAGGAGCTTCAAATAAATCCCCTTCTTCCTCATGCTGAGTCCTCTAAGCCTGCAAAATAGTGACTACTATTGAGATGCAAATTATGAAGGCTCAAAAAATATCTGCTCTTTCCTGGACATTTTTTGTGATCTCAGTTTTGCAGCCTCCAAATCACTGCTTCTGAGGATCAGCTGGTCCACTTAACACGCTATCACAATGTCCCTTACGTACCGTTTAGTGATTCACTTATGGAAAAACATTGTATTTAATATTTGCGGCATGCATATATATATATATATACAGTGCCCTCCACTATTATTGGTACCCCTGGTAAAGATGAGTAAAAAGGGTTATAAAATATTCACTGTTTGGTGAATTAGCTTAATGTCACACTGAAAAAATTTGAACAATCCAACCTAATTGAAGTAAATATATTATGAGAAAAATAAATCCCTCATCGAGAAATAATTATTTTTAACAATACCACATGTGCCACAATTATTGGCACCCCTGCATTTATATATAGAATAAAGTAATCATTTTTAATATTTGGTCACATATTCTTTGCATGCCATGACTTCCTGATGTCTGTGACCCAACAACATCAAAAGATTTTTGATATCTTATTTATGGGTCTGAGGTATCAACGAGCCTCAAACCATCACTGCTGCCAGATATGCAATAGATATGGATGGATCACGTTAAGGGTTGTTTCTCCTGACAAATCTTTCTATTGAACTCTATGGAAAAATAAGTCAGAAGAAGTAACCCTTCAAGTTATCCATCCATATCTACTGTATTTCTGGCAGCAGAGGGATGGTTTAAGGCTTGTTTGATACGTCACTGTCATAGTTTGTGGCTTTCTTTTCTCGTTTGCTACGGTTCTCGTCCTCTCTGCACCGGTTAGCAATCTATCAGATTTTTCCGCATTCCGTCTTGGGGCTTTGCTCTTCTCCGCTAATTATTAATTTCACCTGTTTCCCTACCTGTTAGGTATTTACGTCTCTCTCTTCCGCTTCCTGGATGCTTCGTTATCATTTTGTGCCTTCACAAAGTCAGGGTTAGTTGGGTTAAGTCTTTCTGCTGTTTTAAAAATATTATTTTCTTTGGTTTTGCAGTTGAGACATTCTTCGGCCTAGAAGCCTAGGGAATTCGTTTTTCTGTTTCTTTATTTCTCTTCCCTCTCCTTCCCACTCTCTTGCTTCTGAGAGTGTGAGTTTTATTTTGGGCGTTATAGTCACGTTCCGAAGGTGCATTGTTTTTTGTCCTTCTCTCGCTATATTTTTAGTGTTCGCTATTCTGATTCTTTCCTCTGCCCGTGTTTATGTGGCTAGCCCGTTTTACAGAGGTGTGTTATTGTTTTGGCTATTATTTGACTCATCGTTATTCTGCACAAACACTCACCATCAAGCCCTTGATGACTTAGAGCCATTTAGCCAACCATGTGTTCCATACTATTCCAGTGTAATTTACAGCTAAATCTAGTCCCACCACCCAATTCCAATAGAGATCCATTCAAATGCAGAAACATTATTGTATTGCTTGTAAGAGTACCAGAAAATAAGATATAAATAAGACAAGAGTCTTTTGATGTTGTTGGGTCACAGACATAAGGAAGTTATGGCATGCAAAGGATATGCGACCAAATATCAAAAATGATTACTTTATTCTATATATAAATGCAGGGGTGGCAATAATTGTGGCACACATGGTTTTGTTAAAAATAATAATTTTTTAATGAGGGATTTTTTTTTTCTCATAATAAATTTATTTAAATTAAAGGTTGGATTTTTCTCATTTTTTCTGTGCTATTTCTCCAAAAGGTTTATTTTTTATAACCCTTTTTATTCATCTTTACCAGGGGTGCCAATAATAGTGGAGGGCACTGTTTATAGTATTGTGTTGATTTAGTGATCGCTTCAAGAGATGCATAAAAATTGCATGGATTATTACACTGTGATTTAATTAGTTTAATTTAAATAAGCCATGCCATTGGGCATTTTGGAAATATGCAGCCTTTACATTTTTTATTGCTTTCCATAAAGCCAGTGTTACATGGGATACAACTATCTTAGCAATCAGTTTGCCTTCTCCCTTTGGGTTTTAAAAGCACCCTATACATTTAAAATTAAACATTTATATGCAGACCGCATCAGACCTTTAAAATATAATTGTAATGTAGCACTCACCTGTGTCAATGCACAGTTTCATGGAGACACTGCTTAATTGACCCTGGTTTTATATTACATTATCATTATTTAAAATTGAATGTGGTACCTTTTGCAGGCTGGAAGGTCTGAGAAACCATGCCAATCCAAAGTAACTTCTCAAACAAGGTGCATGCCGGACTGCAAATGCAGGAACTTGAGCGACTTGCATGGTCGCTGGTTGAGCTGTCTCAAAACTTTAGCCTTTCACATTCAATTTGGAGCCTCACTGATGCATTTTGACGTGTTTTCTTTCCTGTATCCCTCTCAAGTGTGGACTACATTTGCCTTTCTGTCCGCAGTTTAATTTATGTGACTGTGACTCAATTGAAATGATCATATAACAGGAAAACAGCTGCAGTAACTTGGTCTTTAGAAAACATGTTAGAAATCTGCTTTTTCCCTGATGTTTCAGAAAATCTTTAGTTTCCTGTTCAACAAACTTCGGGTCTGTTAGATGCAAAATGTATCATGTCATGTTTGTTTATCTTAAAAGGAAGTAATAGGTAATGCTTTTAAGTAGTGATGTAATGCAGCATATACGTATGGTTACAAAATGAGAATGCAAAATATAAAATATGGAAAAGGGAAGTTGTATTTCAATCCCAATGATCCTTTCGTTGAGTAAATCATTTTGTTGTACAAAAGCTTATGGTAAGAGGATTATCAGTACTAGTCAGAAATCTTACATCGGTGCACAGAAGCTGCTGCCGTTGTTTTCTGTGGCATTGGCGACATCATGCATATGGGGATGGGGCGAAAGGAAAAGAGGAAAGCTGACTTCCAAAAAGGATACATTTTGTTTCAGTTAAAGAGCAATGACCACATTGACATGCACACAATAATATGATTATTCTCGATATTGTGATGAAGCCAAATAACGGTTAATTTGGTTAAACGGCAGAATAGGAGGAGCCACAGGCCTTTCTTCCTCCTATCACGTTTTACTAAACTTGTCATGCTGCAGTGATACCCATTTGCATTTGTCCTTTTGTACATTTTGTAAAACAGGCCGCTTCAGATAGTTATACTGGATACATATTTTGAAATCAGAATGGAACAGTACAGGTTGCTGCAAAGGACTTAATTGGTGATGGAAGTAATGAGCAGGGTACCAATTCTGCCACCCCGAATAGCTCACTCACCATCATGTCCATCAAACTAGCAGCAAGGTTCCACAGCAGCAAATATTAGGCGTAGTCATGCGCAGTGCTAGCACACTATGACATCAGATTTAAGGTTTTTACATGTTCCAATACTTCTACAAGAATGTGAGTAAAATCTGAGTAGTCTGCTTTATAAAAAATGATGTATGGTTACTTTGTTAAGAACTTAAGGCCAATAACATGACAAATGATTTGTCACGGTGTTTTTGTTTTGCGCCAATGATTGGTTGTTTTGCGTGCACCCAATAAAGGTCTTAATAAATCAGGCCCTTAATCACAGTGATGTAATCAGAGTAAGGTGCTTACATGACTCCTTCCTCAGTCGCAGTATTGTCTTAACTGCGTTTAAACTGAAGCGTGCGCACGCGTGTAAATGTGCTCATTGAAAATCTGAGCATGAGGCTGTAATAACTGTAGTGAGAGGTGATGAGACGGGAAGGTCAGAGGCTCTCTCCAAGAACGGTCAGTGAGGTGACTTGAGAGAACCGAGAGTAGACAGGGTCATCTGAGAAAGGTGGATGTGCTTTGTCTAGGCATGACACTTTGTCAACGATACACGTCAGTGCGTATTAATAATGCACTAAAATCATTATACCATATTCAATCCCACTTATTGACTGTGACAAGGCCTCGTTGACCTTAGTGTCATGTGCACTGTGCTGAAGGATATATTATTGGCCATTTGCAATTTCAATGTTTTATCTGGGAGTGAGGGTGGATGTGGATTTTAGCCAAGAACAGTAGCTTTTTAAAACTTGCTACACTATACGATCTACAACTCCCCTTCCATCTCTTCCAGTACCCAAGTGACCTTCAAAGTACAGGCATGATTCTACTGCACATCGCAGACTATAAATTGTTAATGCATAGCCTACCATGCACTTGGTGTCAATGCACTTTTATGAGTTGACAAAGCTGTCTAGTGGAGAGAGGCATGAATGTTCTTCTGGACGGCTTCAAAATAATAGGGCTATCTGATTTGATATAGTACAGCACAGCTAGACAATGTTCCTCTGTGAACAAAAGGTTTTTGAAATGGTGAAAGGAAAGATTATAACATTCAGAAAATGCCATGACTCTTTTTGTTACTGAACAAAATACAATTTTGTTGCTTTTTGGAAAGTGTTTGTGAACTTGGTGAATTTGTTTCAGTGATAGCTGACCTTGCAAAATGGAAGAAAAAAGTAAAGTAACAATTTATTGAGCCAAGGGTAAGCACAGACATTTACTGAATCCATGCTTTTGGGTTGCCTAGAACTGCTTCAAACTGACAAATAATTCAATGCACCAGGGACTGAAAGAAAGAAAATTAATTAATTAAAAAAGATAAAATAAATCAAATATTTTTGAAACGGATTAAATATAATGCATCTTCAAAGGCAAAATAAAACTAGAGAGTATTTTGATACATGTAAGGTAAATAAGCTATTTTATTTATTTTTCCAAATGTAACGTACATTTAGTAGCAAGACAGAAATTCTATAGTGTTGATTTGGCTTCATATTGTGTATGCAGACCTCATTAGCTCAAATTAATCAGTTGAATTGGACAACATTGATGAATGAATCAAGTGTCCCCCAGCATGTCATATTTAGCCGTATTCATATATTAATTGACAGAGAAGGGAGTGAGCTATCTAACTTGCCTCCCTGTGCAGCATACAGTTACACCAATTAGTAAAGTTAGTAAACAAAAAACTTTTATATGGTAAAATGATAATTGAACTGCAGCTTTTGTGATTGTTTAGCTGGCAAGCCAATTAATATTGGCCAGTGAATATAATTAATAATGTAGCCTCAAATGGAAATATATTATAGCTAGCTGTCTTTAATATGATTTGAAAACAGCCCTTTGTTTAATTGAGCTAAAGTTTGTTGCAAGTTGCTTTCTGTAATATATCCCATGTGCCCTCAACATTTTATTCCCAATTCATATGAATAAGTGATCTTATCATTGATTTCATATTGTATTATTATTATTATTATGTTTTAAGTCCACTGAACTCATTCAACCCTACGGGTTTCATGTAGGCAATCAGAACTCGGCAAAGGCTCTCATCCCCCTGCCTCGTTTTGTAGTCACCGCAATTTTATTTGTGATGTGCAAGCGAGGCGCATGCGATGCATTTTTGTGAAACACGTTTTGACAAGAAATCTACCATCATAACCCATAACCTGACAGAAACATGCACAAAACTAGTTACAGCAATGGAATATTATATGAAATAATACTGGCCTTCTTATGAAATAATACATTGCATTGCACTGCTAATGTCTATGAAGGTGACTATATTGTTGATGACAAGTATTTCAGTTTTAAAATTCAGCGAAGCAATTATAGAGTGCTGTGTGTCTGATGCTGTCTTATTGTTCTCAGGAGGACATTACGTGAAATTTTACAATTTTATCTCTTCGGGGTTTGTGACGTTAGGACGAGGACATCTAAAAGGTAGTGTGTGCATCTTCATTTGATATTGTACAACAAGCCTTCCATAAACAGAGCAAGCTCCTTTCTAGATGGGATGCCCTTGAGTTAGTCCTTCACTGCCCTTGTTGTATGTGGCTGAAAAGTGTGCAGATTGAAACTCAGAGGAGGCTGAGAAGAGGTGTGGCTCAGGTGATGTTCAATTTTGCTGAGCGTGTGGCTAATGAACTGTGGTCCTCCAGGCATCCTCCTCATATAGGCCAATCTGGAAAATTTGCATCAAACCCTTGGCATGCAAATTTCACATGCAAATTAGCTTTGTGAAAACTGCCATTGTTGCAAGAAGTTCACCAGAATTTCACCAGTTTCCACTACTGGCAAAGTCTGGTTAAACCTCTGGCAACATTTTGTGGAAAACACAGCAAACTATCCAGTTTCGTAAAGGCTGTTTTTAATGCTTCTTTCATAATGGGCAGTTGAAGAAATGTAAAATGGGAGATGTACAATGGGCATTATTCTCACTTCTTAGGGACCTTTTACACTGGTCTAAAAACAAAGCTTGCCCTGTTTCAGCTGACCAGTATAATGTTAAAAATGGATCCACTTTGTGATGTAGCAGACACCCTTATGCATACTACCTCATACACTTATAAATAAGCATCAATATATGAACTAAAACCACTAAAACTAACAATATAGGTTTTTGTGATCACAAAGTGAAACACTTACAATAATTGAAAAATGAAAAGACAATTAAGAAAAAGCTTTTGGAATTACTTGCCAGTAGATTGTTATGATAATTTCAAGCAAAATACAAATGTGAGAAAAGAGATTGAGACCAATGACTAGTGTCTGCTGCTCTGGAGGTATTTGTAAAAGGATAGTGGAATGGTAATGTGCTAATAACCATAAAGCTTCTGACAGATTGTACTTTGAGTGATAGAAAGCCCAGCAGCAACCATTATTTGATTGATTGAATAATCAACATACTAATTTTAGCTTGCACATATGCAGTCTCCTTGTACATGGAAAAGACTGCCATTGGTATTTAGCAGACCTCTTTCACAAAATAGTTCAGTTAATATTAAACTAATTTATTCAGTTCAGTGTTTGTCACACACACACACACACACACACACACACACACACACACACACACACACACACACACACACACACACACACACATGCACACACACATACATTATATACTTGTATATAATAGTAGTTGTCTGTTTCTGTACACATTCAGCCACATCCTCATTAAATTTTTCTGGTGTAAAAACATTTTTTTCTTTTTAATCAGTGCATTTAAATAAAAGTATCAGTGTTGTTGTAATTTTATTTATAAATGTGAAATGCTCTATAGTCTATAACCTTTTATATTTTTTACATACATGTATATATTTGTATTTATAAGTAAAATATACACCTTATACTTTCTGAAATAAAAGCTTAGATGTTTATCAATGTATTATTTTTTTTACTCCATGCGATCAACTATTTTGTTTTAGTTGGTCTTTGGTTGTTGGAAAATACCCATGGTGAGCTTTGTGTTTCTGACATGGGTTCATGGTGCTGTTGCTGGCTATGCTACATCTGTCAGCACTTCCTGGCCCTCTCCTTCAAATCAGCACTGCCTTGTCACACTGACTCCATCCCAGAGGACTTAAGATCAGCCCAGTCTTTGTCTTGTAAGCCCTCCATGAAGACTGCCTGTCAAAGCAGCCCTCCTCAAAAAGCTTTAAAGGCCTCCTGCTCAATCTTTGGCACTTTCTTAAGTACCTGGTTCTCATCCGTATTCTCTACATCCACATATTTCTAATGTCTTAAGGTATCACGCTCATTCCAGAGCGCAGATATCTCACCTTCATTTTCATTAATGTGGATAATCACATGCACGCAATACCATGACTGGTTTTAATATGAGGAATAATTTGCAGAACCCTCCCGGGCTTAAACAATGATAATAATAATGCCTTGCATTAACATAGTGCTTTTCTCACGCTCAAAGCGCTTTACAGTGATGAGGGGAAAACTCTCCTCAACCACCCCCTGTGTGATTCACAGCAGCCATTTTGTGCCAGGATGCTCACCACACATCAGCTGAGGTGGAGAGGGAGAGATCAATGTTTAGCCAATGATTAGCTGGGGGATGATTAGGTGGCAGGTTGAGAGAGCCAGGTCGGGAATTTAGCTAGGACACTGGGGAAACCCCTACTCTTTGCGATGTGTCTTTAATGACCACAGTCAGGACCTCGGTTTAACGTCTCATCCGAAAGACGGTGCCTCCTACAGCACAATTTTATTTGACCAGATCCCCCCCCCCCCCTACTGGACCACCAATGCAACTTCCAGCGGCAACTTAGTTTTCCCTGGAGAGCTCCTAACCAAGTACTAACCAAGCCCACACGTGCCGGCAGAAGCCTGTTGGCAGGAGCAGGGTACATGAAGGAATGGCTGCTGACAACAAGGCCTTTTTTTCAAGCAATCATTCTATACTTTGAAAAATCAGTTGTGCTTACCAGGCCTTAGGGCAGGGGTAGGCAATCCTGGTCCTAGAGTGCCAGATATGGTCCTGGTTTTTGCTCCATCCAAACCTACAACTGCATAACTGCATTAATTAATCAGGATTATTGAATGCAGGTGACCATGTGTTTGAGGCACCCAGCATTTCACCATTCAGAATATTCAGCCTCAGACTTTTAATCATCCATCAAACTCTTGTGATCAACCTGAGATGGAACAAAAATGATAAATGTCACTGGCACTCCAGGACCAGAGACCACCCCTGCTCTAGGGTGAGAGTCTAGGTTATTTTTTTATGGTCCAGATTGACCTTTTTATCATGCTCAGTTTGAGCTTTTGGTGGGCACCCTACAACGATTGATGGGCGTAGCACCACTTTAAGGCTAGTGAAACAATGAACATGGCAAGTCACCTTGGATAAGGCATATACTGAGCAACAAATCATGTACCGTTGTCCGTTTCCTTCCTGGATCATTCTCCAGGATTGCTGGGACAGTGTTCTTTATTGATTCAATTTACTGCTGGACAGAAAACACTGAAACACTGTCTTCTTTTATTGTACATTTCCAATGATAAATGACATTTTCATATAGTGTTGGTTACCAATTCACAGTGAAACGTCAATATTTGAGAGTGGGTGTGAGGTAAATTACATACGCCACCTACGAATAGCCTGACTGTAGCTGAAAGTTAGAAAAAAAGAAAGTATAAATTCCTCTTATCCATCTTGCTCTCTTGCAGTGAAAACACTGCAAACTGTAAGTTGAAAGTCATAAATGATGTATGTGTGTCAATTACAGGGAAGCTGAATGCTATTGACCAAGAAAAGCGCTGGGCAGGATACATAGGTTGGGTTGCTTGCTCAAAGTTCTATCCATCAGAGGAGGGAATATTCTTCCCATCTCATAAAAAACTCAGCCTCAGTGAGACCCTGTCCAACCACGCAGCACAAGCTCCAAAAAAGGAATATCATTTTATGTGCATGCATCACTCTAAAATAGCAAAAAACAACTGTCTGTGCACATTTTGCACCATAAAAATAGAACCCAGTTGTATCATGCGATGACTTTACCTGCCAGGATGAGGTTTGCCTGCCAAGAATAAAACTGTTGTCTCTTGCACGACAGGTAGTGACCTCTTAAATCTGCCTACCAAACTCAATCCTAGTAAAGACACATTCCAGAAATGATCATCAGAGTAGTTTTCCATATTTTATTTGCACGGCCTTAAACAGAAGTCAGATATGTTTTTAATTTCTAAAAGCATATTACATGCATTAATTCTGCCCAGATTGTGGTGTCAGATGCACTCTCTGCTGTTTTTGGATGATGAATAGAACTAAAAACTGAATTTTCAGCAGATTTCCTCAATGGAATGTCAAACAGCTGCCATATTATAAATACTTTTGGAGAGAAAATGTATAACTCTAAATGAGAAATATGTCATTTATCAATATTTGCAGCTGTAAAGATTTATCTGTTTGCTTTCAAAATTCTATTCATTTACCTTTGCCCTAAAGCATTTGTCACATGGCAGACTTCTTCCTGCATCTTATGGAGCCATTATAAATATGTTGAGACCCCAGAGTCACAGCTCTGCATGGCAGTATGTCAGACCTGGTGGGTGGAAGGCCTTACCTTCATAGTGTATCCCATTATAAGCACAATTTGTCTTGAATACCATATTCAGTAGTTTTGTTTTCGTCAAACCAGTCACCAGCCAGCCAACTATGTTAAACTGTGTTCCACAAAATGTACTGCATTCACAGTCAGCACATTTTATAAGCGTTTTGTAGCGCATCTACCTGAAATGAACAAGATATACATCCTTTCCTCCTCAAGCATACATTTAAACTTCACTGCTGTCTTTTTAGCCCCATATGTAATTTTTTTCCTTTTCCCAATGGAATTTGCTGGTGTGTATCCCATGCGATTACTTTTTAAAATTATTTTCTCAGTTTTCACCAAAAGGGATTTGACTTATTAGCTGTCCAAACCTCAATAACATCAATAACATGAAGTGAGCCCTGGACCAGGCCTCTTGTATTCAGATGCAACATGTCAGAAAGTGTGTCTTAATTATCTTGACTTCTGTCCACCTTGATATGGAGGATGTTATGATAGTGAGGGCAAGGACATAGACGTAAATGCAAAGCAGATGCCAGGATTGCTTTTGATTAATTATTTAGCTTTTAATTCTGGTGTTTAGTTAATAATTTAACATTCTGTTCTGGTGCTTAATTGCACATGGGACAGGGATTTTATTTCTTCCTTTTCGACTCCCCTGGGGAACATGACTTGCACATCACAGTGAGGTCATGACCAGATCCATGCGCACAGCACATCTGGCTGTGAGAGTGAAAGACAGTCTTGTTTTGCCCGCAGTCTAACCTGCCCAGGCCCATCTCAGCCACTGCATTGGTAGTTCAGTTTCACAATCAGCATTATGTCACATGATCTCCAGCATTTCAGCTTGTTTCATCTTAATGGCAGAATTGAAGACAGTGTGAGATAGCCGATAATCCATTAACTGCCTGTGCTCTGACGAAGTGCTGATGTCTGTCCTGCCTGTACACACTAGTTCAATTCGCTCTCAGCACAAGATTTTCTTTTATTTTGTGATTACAGTTGTACATATTTCTGAGTGCAATTTAATGAGATGAAACCTTACAATAAACTAAGCTACTAGTACACTGACAATTAAGGCTATATATTTTTGAGTTAATATTGACCTGTTAAGGTTTTTCACATTTATTTTTTATTAGATGTTCTATTAAACATCAAGGAATCACAGTGGGTAGAAATACCTAATGATGGCACCTGCCTGAAA
This sequence comes from Ilyophis sp. 1 JC-2022, assembly GCA_022702515.1. Taxonomy (NCBI): domain Eukaryota; kingdom Metazoa; phylum Chordata; class Actinopteri; order Anguilliformes; family Synaphobranchidae; genus Ilyophis; species Ilyophis sp. 1 JC-2022. The sequence goes on along the minus strand of CM040405.1, from coordinate 42,692,304 downwards.
TGATTCAATGATTATGTTTAGGTGATTGCAATGCTAGTAGTTACAGGAATTTAGATATTATTAATTCCTAGTAGATTCTACATGTGTATGTACATGAGTGAGATCATTTTTTATGTTCTAGGCTAGCGCACACAATCTAATGCCACCAGCCCAAAATTACATTTTAATTGAACATTCAACATTAATTAAATTATGGCCAGCAGCACTGAATATTTATTTCTGTAGCATTCTCAATAAATGTCCAAATTCCTCCCTGGTATTATATACATTATGCCAAAATCATTAGCTCCATTATTTGCTGCATAAATTAGAAATGATGGGTCATAATTTACATGCTTGGAGCCTGAACTGTCAATTTTCAGAAGAACCCTTTAAACGATTGACCAACTCTGAAATGTTTAGTTAATAGGAATGTTACATGCATTACTTGCATAATTTTTCAGCTACGTATATAAATGGAAAAATATTGGGACAGTGACACAATTTTTGGGTCTGTACTCCAGCACATTGGATTTGAAATAAACATGAGCTTAAAATGCAGACTGCCAGCTTTAATCTGAGGGTATTTACATTGATATCCGGTGATCCATGTAGGAATTACAGCCCTTTTTATACATAGTACCCCCATTTCAGGGGGCAAATGTAATTCGACAAATTAACATAATCTAAAATAAAGTCATCATAATACTAGGTTTCAAATCTTTTGTATTCGACTGCGACCCATAGACATCACCAGACGCTGGGTATCTTCCCTGCTGATGCTCTGCCAGCCCTGTACTGCAGACATCCTCAGTTTGTGTTTCTTTCTGGTGTTTTGCATTCAATCCTGTCTTCAGCAAGTGAAATGCATGTTCAATTGGATTCAGGAGGGGTGATTGACTTGGCCAGTCAAGAACATTGCATGTTTTGGCCCTGAAAACCTCCTTTGTTCCTGCATTAGCAGTATGTTTGGGGCCATTTTCTTGTTGCTAGGTGAAGCAACGTTCAATGAGTTTTGAGGTATTTGGTTGGATGTGATTCTGAAGATGTTTTTGTACACTTCAGAATTCATCCTGCTGCTGCTGTCAGCAGTCACATCATCAGTGAAGACAAGTGAGCAGTGGTGCCCAATCATGTGCTATGGAGGGCAGGTATTCATTCCAACCAATCACTACACCTCCTGATTTTACTATTTAAGACGCCTGCAACCAGAGAGGAGGGAACTAATTAGTGAAATCAGCGGTGAAGTGATTGGTCGGGATGAAAACCTCCATACTCTGAGAGCGCCATGGCCCATTGCTCATGATTGGGCACCACTGGTCTAGTATCACCAGGTCTCAAGGTCTGCTTGGTTCATAATTGCGAACCAAGCACAACGGGGCGTGAGGTTGGTTCTTGCGATAAGGTGCTATGATGGTTTGGAAGGCAATCTCCGGGAAGTCTTGGATGAATGAACAAGTGTACCCCTAAGTCTCATTATTTCAGACAGATGCAGTTTATAGGGCGTGACCTACCTAGACCTTTAGCATGTGCAAAAACTTTTAGCACATGGTATTTATTTAGCACCAATCAATGGTTTTGTTATTATTTTTGCATGTGTTAAAATTTTACATGGGCCAATTGCCAATAAAGTAAGAAAGTTAAAATTTGGAAGAAAATTTGGCTTTCTGAAAGCTGTACATTATCATTGAACAAAGTATTCTTTTTGGTTTAATTACATGGTCATAATTTATCCGTGCTGTTGATCCATTAAGTCATGTATTGTGCCACATACAAATAAATAAATGTATGCTATGTGACACTGACAAGCTAATTGAATAGTAGTGTGCATGTGAATGACCTTATGATTACTTGCCAATTGATTATTCAGATAATTAAAGCCATTGCACTTTGATTCTCCAAAGGCATGCAAAGTGAAAATGTGAGGAAAAGGGACAGCAGCTCTGAATTTACATAACCAGACGTAGCCCTACAATTTGTCCTTATCACGCAAATGAATTGACAACGGAGACCTTTTACCTTCCACAGATGGTAAATACAGACGTTGGAAGGTCAATCTTTCGGCTGTGTCTATGTAAAAGTGACGCAGATAGCTGCTGGCTACAGAGATGAGTTTACCAAGTGAAAATGAGGAAACTGAGCTTGTGACTGACCAGTTGGTCTTCTGGCATGTAGGGCATACAACCAGAGGCAGAGACATAGGCTTGAAGACTGCACACAATGGGCTGCCATAATGCCCTTGTTCATTTAAGTATATTTAGGCAAACATGCACAACACAATTTTAAGCAACCACCTCACTTTTGGACATACTGTTGGTACTTAATTAATACAAAGTCTCTCACCCAACATGCACCTAACAGGCACCCTTTGTCCATATGCCTCTGAAGAATGGTTTTCTGTGATCACTTTTCTAAATTAAGTTGTACAGACCTGTGTTTTTGTTTTGTGACACTGTGGAGACCGGTTCTTCAAATATGTAGTGATTACATTTTTAAGGAGACGATACTAGCATTGCACAAATCCTGTCAATTAATCCAACATACAAAAAGTGTACTCAATAATGCGGTTCATCTTCCTCAGCACTCATAATAATGCATCATTCATCTGTTTTTAATATCCCCCACTAAAATATACAGCTAATTAAAGCATAGTCTCCAATGTGGCCCATATTAAGGGGAATGTTTTATTTATTTATTGTTTTTATTTTTAGAAAAATCAACCTGGTGGGGAGGTAAGGCTCATGACGTATTACAGCACAGACTGGCATAATTTAATGGTCTGCGACCATCTGTTCCTAGCATAGGGGTTGAGAGACGTAGCAAGTTGACCCCAGACAGTGCTGGCACATTTAAGTTTTTTTTTGAAGACTTTTGTGTAAGTCATCTTGGCTCACATTACCTGTATGTGACTAATGTCAGTTTAAAGAAACCATAAGTTCACTTTAGTTTCTTAATAATGGGGTTCTGAGTTTATTGAAATACACTGAGCAAAGCTTGGACTGTCAAAAAAGAAAAAAAGAAATATTTCTTTCTTTTTTTCTTTTTTTTACTCATCTGTTTATTATACCTTCTGGGCAACACATTTTTTCATATAATTGCACTTTATAAAATAGTAAGGGACACAGATAGAGTGCTATGCCTGCACACAAAGAAAGTGGGAGTAATGCTGTGTGTGGGGGTGTGGGTGTGCGTGCGTGCGTGCGTGAGTGCGTGCGTGTGCGTGTGTGTGTGTGCGCGTGTGTATGCATGTACAGACAAAGTGTTAGTCCGAGCAAATGTCTTTGAAATACTACTCATGTTTTAGCACTGCTGTTTTTTGCCAGAGACATGCAGAATGAGACATTAGACATTGCTTTTTTCCAAGAAGTAACCTTTATATTGCGGAAGGCTTAGAATTTTTAGCGCCTGATATTTTCAATTATCAGGTATCGAGGGGGGGGGTCTATTCCATCATGCATTGGGCGAGAGGCAGGAATACCCCCTGGACAGGTCGCCAATCCATCACCATTCACTCACACACTCATACCTATGGCTAATTTACACTCTCCAACTAACATAACCTGCATGTCTTTGGACTGTGGGAGGAAACTGGAGAACCCGGAGGAAACCCATGCAGAGAACATGCATGGGGAGAACAAGCAAAATCTACATGTGGTTTTCCGTATGAAAAATATGTATACTTACCTTTTCCAAATTTATAGAAAATAATAAAACTTCCTTTTGATGTGAAGTATAACATTTCTGACCAGGAAAGCTGGAAGACTGAGCAAGTTCATGTTTGATAGGTAACCCACTTAACAGACTCAAATGAGTGTTTAATTAGCTAGATAGCAGAACATGGAGAACTATATGGAAAGTGGCCAAAATTACATTGATGATGCTAAAACCAACCAAATCAGCAAGTAGGATTTTAGAAATTCAGCCACCTGTCAATCTCAGTGATTGGAGCATTGCTGCTGCTTCCTCCAGAGCGGGATCTGAAGCTGTCAGTCGGGTAAATCTGAATGTTGAACATTGACATGAGTGAGCTCAGTTTGTTGTCATCAAGGCTTCTATCAAATTTCAAATGTCAACAACCAAGTTAGATACCTTGCTATCTAGCTAATTAAATTTCCCTCAGATAGCAAATGTATATCAAATTCATAAACCTTGGTGATGCTATTTCGCTGCTCACATTGTATCAATACAACATAGTATTAGCCAGCTAACTTAACTAGTTATTCCATGTGAATCACACAGATGTAGTTTGTGCACAGATACACAGATATAGTTTACTGTTACATGCCTCTTTAATTTTGACACACCAATGCAAGCACTTCTAGAACAAGCGGTGATGCTTAGACAGTCCCTATGGTACAGGCAGTACTGATAAAGTGACAAGCAGCCACACTAACATATTTGTTTAATGAGCCAGTTTTCGATCATGGCTGATTGAAGAATATTTATTTATTTTACTTTATTTAATGTTATTCTTAAATGTCAATCACCTTGTTAATGACATCAGAAATATGGGCTGGGTTTTAATGAACACTGATCACAATGCAAAACACAAATCACTTTCTTCACAAACACAGTTTGTAAAGTTCTGCAGTCACAAAAACTGCAAAAAAAAAGTGACTAGTGGCCTCGCAATTCATTCGTTAATATTTCACAATGAGGATGTCTTCTGCTGCAGGATAATTTCAAAGAGAAAAATTGTAATAACTGCTCGTGCAATTAATTTTGGAACCATCTTTGGTAGTCTCTGGTGACCTTCCCAGTTATTTTAGTTCTTATGTAAGCAATAAAGGCTGCCAGTTACCAGTTTGTCACACGACTGTTTTGCCCAGAGAAGGGTATTTACAGTTCTGCTCTGGGATCAAATTAAGCAGCCTCAGTTGAGTTGTCCTCAACTTAGACTCACAATAAAATGCCAGTGTTATTTTATTCTGCAGAAATACAGATTGGCAAATTAATTTAGATGATGACCAAACTCACCATGCTATATGTGTGAATATATGTGTGAGTTAAGGATGGATGTTAATTGACGAGGCCTAAGACAATGCTGAATCTCAAATATGAACTGCATTCTCATCATAATGATTCTTACTGAAATTCTTTGCATATATCTTATATTACCGCGTTTCACAATATAATAGCACAAAAATATATTTTTTTAGCTAATAGGTATGTTGTTATGATTTAAAAGAGGAGATTTGTGCCTGAAATCTGATTTAGGGATAGAGTTTTTATGTTTGAAATGGTCAAAAATGCAATAATTGTAGTAATTAGTAAACCTTAATAGAGAAAGGGCAGCAAAGGGTTCTTCTTCAGTGTGAAGTTATGCAAAAGTTTAGTATCTGTTTCGGCTAATTTGTGAGCCGCGTTTTTCCTTTCTTAGAGATAAGAATCATTTTCTTGGGGTTTATTTTTAATGTGGAATACAGAGGACTGCAATGGAAATATCTTAAAGCTTAAATTATATGACTATAAGCTTATGACTAAATGCTAATGGCCATGGCTTGCAAGTCATCACTAGAGATTTGTGATTGTAGGCTGCTTTATGACATTACAAGAAAATTATCAAATGTAGTTTAAAATTTCACATACTAAGGTCAATTTTAGATTTGTGGAATTTGGAACATGTTGGCTGTGACCTGTGATAAAGGTGGCACGCACATGTGAGCTTCTAAGTGAGAAGGAACATCTTTTTTAAATCAGTTCATTACTAGGTTAACGTGAAGCTGTACTGTGGGAACATGTTTATAAGGATATCTGTGGATTGATCTGTTTTATTAAAGGCATATGTAACTAAACCTGTGTTACATCAATGTTATTGGCATGGCTAGGGAGTTTGCACAAAGCAAACTGGCGAACAGCCGTTGTGGTGCCAACATGATATAACTTATTCCATATGGCTTTAAAACATATATATTTTAATGTTTTTTTTTACCTGCAGTGTGGAAAAGCAAGAGGCTATTGGCTGGAATTCATATTTGTGCAGTAAATGCATTTCAGGTTTAGAAGCTGATGCTATGTTACCTAATTCTGTGTGAAATGGTGACCTCAAAATTAAACTGCATTCTCTGATATTGTATATGTGGAGCATTGCTTCTTTTGGCCAAAAATAAATAATTAAATAAATAAATACATACGCTCACTTAAAAAAGGAATTATCTTCCTTGATATCCTACAGCCAGAGAGTCAGACAAGATTTATAAGTTAGCAGTTAGCAAAACCATTCCCTTGGACTCTGTGTAGTTTTCTCATTCATGAACATATTTCCAGCTAATGGCTGGGCAGAATCTAGTAAAACATTCACATTTTCACGTAAGGGGCTTGATTACTTGTGCATGTTCATAATTCTCTGCTATTCAGACCCCACTTCCGTTGATGTGAAATTTAGACTTGCCTCCCATACCAGAGTGAAGGTATATAATTGCTTTAAACAAAGGTTAACTCTTAACATGTTTTATCGTTTCAAATGCTGTTGATTGCTTTTCCACACATGAATGTAAATCAAGTGGAGAATATTTGATTGCTTTTAATAAAGCTACCATTTCCAGCTAAATGAGTGGGGGTATGAAACCATTTATGGTAGCACTTGAGTAGAAACATCACATTAAAGCTCTGTCAGCTTACACTTATCTGTACATGGCAAGATAGACAAACCCCATCAACCAAACCCTTCCATCGTGATGTTATTCATTAGTTCAGCTAAAAGTTAATGACCTTCAATACCCCAGCACAAGCAATCACACAGATGTAGTTCAACCTTTTTGGACAGATCTTCCTTCAGCTGTCAATGGGAGCAACTTCAGTGAATCGTGGGGTTTACATATTTATGAACCATATTGTATAGTGTACATAGTATAGTAGTTTGAGACAGCAGATTCTTGACTATACACTGTTACAGCAAAACTATTATGCATCTTTATTGCTTTTGTTAGGATGGACGTGCATAGGCACACATTTCTATCTTTTTCTATTGCTGGCTGGTGAGATGGTGCAGTCTCCCATTTTGAAGTCATGAGAAGAGGCCATTTTGTGGGAAGTTAGGTGACTGAGAAGAGACCATTTTCTGAGCAGTCAAGGGTGCCCTGCCCAGTTTTTTATTTTTTTTGCAGAGCCTCAGTTTGGAGCACATTGGGTGCTCTGGTTGCTACAGGCCTCAAATGCTGCTTGTCAGCCAACATTTTTTGGGGTTGACTGCCTTGAAGAGTTCCTGTTGGCCTGGGGCCTATTCCAGAAAGCAGGATTACTGACTGCATTTCAATAGTCAAATTTGAGCAAGGAAGGATCCTTTAGATTAGGGATGCAGATTTTGGCTATTTTTTGTAACCGATAGTCGACCCTCATTGATCGGTTATTATCGGTTAACCGATAAGCTTAAATAGGCTATAAACAAATGGACGTAAATCCATGAACCATTAAAAACACAGCCGCATATTCAAACATAGGCTGTCTACTCTGCCGTACTAATCCGATAAGACCGTTATAGTTTAGGCTAGCCTATTCATGAACATTTTAAAATAGCCTAACAGGGAGAAAAAAGCGAATAGGTATTAGTCTGAAGAGAGGCCGTTTTTGCTGTCATGGTCCCGCGAGCAGTGTTGTAGCTTCCCCAACACTGGCAATCAAACAACACAGGCAGCCTATAATTGGCTACAGCGAGCCGGTAAAAAAAAAAAGAAGACACATTTTCACTCACCCGTTGTCAAATAATGTTGAAACACAAGGCAAAGTAGCAAAGTTTTTTAATTCAGCTAACATTAGCTAGCCATTCCGTTTTGGTAGGTCTATGGCTTTGAAAGCGTGTTTCACCGACATACTTTGTTATATCCGTTGCAGTATGGGAAAAAACGTGGCTAGAGCCGTAGATAAGAGTAACGTTATTGTCGGCTAGATAAAGGCTACAGCAGCGCTACACCACTTCTTCAAAGATCTCAAGAAGGGAGCTGAAATCATAGCCTCTAAACAGTTATGAATAATTAACTTTACAAAACAAATTAACCAAGTGATTTTCCCTATAGCATATAATTATAATTTTTCCTCAAGCAAATGGGTCAAACACAAGCACATGGCTTTAAAATCACCACTCGTGCAGCATATGTAGATTCTGCTATCGGTCGGAGTTACACCTCCTGCTCTGTTGTGTCCCAAATTTAGCTAATGTCCTTTTAAAAAAAAAAAACTTTTAACATTAGGCTAATATTATAGCAAGGGCAGTGGGTGTTTTAGGGAAAATTGATTGCGCAGATATAGGTTTTGAATTAGCGCAAAGTGAGATGTCAATATGTCTATCCAACTTATATTCACCGCAAATGCCAAATACATAAAATAGCACGCTTGAACTAAAGGCTATTTGGAATACACTTAGCCTACACTTCTGCTTCTTGTCAGTTCGTTTAGACTGTTGTTTGTCTTTGATATATGAGCATGTAGGCTAGTAGATAGGCTATAATGTGCATTAATCAATAACATAAACAGTCTAAATGATATCTAGCCAAATACAGACTTGATGACATTGTATTTGAAAGACTGCGCTCTGGCACTAAAAACATTAACTTAAAAAAATACACTCAGTCTGAAACGAAATGTGAACTTTATTATCACATTAAACTATCCACTTCCCCTCTCCTCAAAAAAAAAAAAAAAAAGATCACACACAACACAAGCCTTGTAAAATTAACAAAATGAATTAACAAAAAGAAAACTTAGATAGGCTAGGCCTGAACATACAACAAAATGTGAATTTTATACAAACTAAATTTTCATTTAAAAAAATAGCAAAATGGATTAGCCTTTAACAAATAGACTGATTTAACAAAAATAAAACTTAAACAGTTTTAGACAGTCCTTCCAGCGTAAGCCGACAGCTACACATTTTTGTTCAAAAATATCAACATGTCAACATGCTGTGGAGTAAGTCTGGTGCGCAGTCTGTTGATGTTAAGTATGTACATTTTACACTGATTCACCTGCAGTAATATTGTTTATTCCATCTCTTTTCATTTGGAATGGCTCATTTTAAGAATGGACAGATTTTGGAGAGCACAGTTGTAGAAATAATTATCATCCATTTTCTGCAATTTAAAGTGTGATTTTGGAATCGGCATTGAATGTAGGTAAACCAGCCGTTCTATGGTCAAAGAAAACGGTTTGTTTCAAAATGAGCAAAACATGCTTTCTTTAAATGCTAACACCATCAGAAACTCAACTTATTATGGTCGTCATACAATCATAGCATTATAACTCATTACAGTTTTTGTAGTCTTCACCATGGACAGCAGTAAAATTATGTATGACATATATTAAGTAAATTTCTTTCTGGGTAAAAATTCACATGCTATCAGTGTACATAAATAATATGTGCATTGAAATCATGAAAATATGATAAGTATTGTTGGAGAACAAATGAAGGATGCATTCACCAGAATGCAATTGTTGTGATCTGACAATTCCACATTCAGTACATACAGTATGTTCTCTAAAGTCAGTATCAGTAAAAGTCTTTGTAGTATGGATGTGTGAAAATCTGGTCACATTTGTCATTCCCGTTTCCTGCAAACCAAGTAAAAATGGCAGCATTAGCAACACCTTGTTGCAACTGTTTTTTTAGGAACAGGCAGAGTGGTCTGGGAGATGGACCGTGACATGGACAATCCAGTCTGGCAGGCTTTCTCATGGTTTCTTGATATTGCTTTACATTTTCCTCACTGTTGCTGAGGTGATTGGTTCTATTGGTGAGAGTTATACAAAATATTGATAAAACAGAAACACCTGAGGGTAGCAAATTATAATCCCCAACAGTTAGAGATTAGCATTCTTTGCAGTTCCCTGAATGCCAATATCTGTTAGAGCGAGAGGGCAAGGACAGAGCTGAGTCGCCTGTGGAAGTGCTTCTGTCAGCATGATAAGAACAAGGTAACGCAAGGAATCTTGACCGCAGTTAACAGAATGCTAAGCAGAGAGCACACACATTGAATACAGAGCAGACGCATAATTACTTCCTCTTTGAAAAAGCCACTATGGCTGTGACTGCATTGTACTTTCATAAAATGCAAATTATAGTTGGTCAAATAATTACAGTAATTATTTGAAATGCTGAAACAAAAAAAATGAATGAAATGTCAGCCTTTTAGTGGAATATTAAGATACAAGTTGATGTTCTGTAGTCACCAGACCTACACACAAGCACATCCACAGAAATAAAAATGTGTTGCTTGCTACCCACGCCAGATTTTTTGTTTACTTTTTTCTGAATCATCGCATGATGACACAAGCATAACCAGAAACTACCCCCTTCAACAACTGACAGGATTTCCTTTTCGATGCCAATTGATTTGAGAATGGTGAAATGCCATCAGAAAACAACAATTAAGATGCTCGGGTTGATGATTTGTCAGAAACCTTCATTATATAGCCTTTTCTGGCAACGCTATTATTAGTATTGCTTCTGAAAGGAGCTGATATCAAAGACGCAAAATAAACAGGATATTCCTCCCACTCTCTCCATGAACAGTAAATTTACTAAATGTCAACTCTGTCATCTTCCTCCTCCTTTAGTCCAGCTGTCTGATCCAACACCAGGATTTCAGCAAGGGGCCATCCTGAAGTTGCATAAGGCTAAAAAAAAACACACATCTTTATTCAAAATCTAGACAGTGTCTGAGTCAACAGGACCTTGTAAAATTGTTTTTATGCAAGGTAAAATTACATTGGTACTGTGTTACAAATCAGTAAGATTCATTTTTGTTTAATTTTGTTTCTTGCTACTTAACACTTTAGCATGTTTACGTCAAAAAGCGATTTTAGTTGTAGCAGGAATTGTTTCTGAGAAATATTTAAACATACCGAAAAAGGCAAATTAACTGACTTTACAGACAAGTTTCATGAATTAGAGGTGTGGGCACTGAACACAGACACATATGACAGACCCATTACCAATACTCTCATGTAGCTGCCAATTCAGAACGCTTGAAGATGCTATTTTCCATGCACCCCAATTGTTGTACATATAAATAACTAGACTCCAATGGTGCTGAAAAATTCAAAGCAATCAAAAAGAAATAGAAAACAAGGAATGAGCAGGTCTTTGTTGTTTGGCGAGGTTGAATTCTCTGTAATGGGATACATCAATCAAGGTGCCCTCTGCTTGCATGTGTGACTACATTTATTGGATTATTGGAGCTCATTAAGAGTGGATACTTGATGTGCTGGTTGAAGTGCAAAGAGCTTTTCATGCTATTTTCTGTGTTTAGTACTTGCTATTTATTAGTGTTGCTCAACTGGGAACATGCATGCAATATTGACAATTAACTGTTTCAACTAATTCTATTTTTAGCATCGGACTGTCATTGGGTGATATGCCAACATGTAAGAAAATCACCAGTTAGGAATTGTATTTTAGTGATAATAGATGATCGTGTGTGTGTGTATTTGTGTGTTTATACATTTATTTATTTATTATTGCATTAATTCACACACACACACGCACACACACACACACACACACACACACACACAATGTATCTCCAAATGTACAGTCTGGTTCTGGTCAAATAGTACATTCTTGTGTCATCAGTCCCAAAGAGTCTCTGGCTTATCGAAGTATTGTGTTGTATTCTTTATACGTTGACTTTTGTGATGAGATCACAGGAAAGGTTTCCGTCTGACAACTCTTCCATGCAGATCACCTTCCTGCTGGTCCCTTGCAGTGATATGTGGGATTTGCTTTGCATACCTGACCAGTCTACAGGGAGTTTTTTTCAGAAAATTTTCTCAGCCTTCCAGATCTTGCTTCTTATATATGTGTGTATGTGTGTGTGTGTGTGTGTGTGTGTGTGTGTGTGTGTGTGTGTGTGTGTACAGTATGAATCACAACAAGCAATAAGAGAATGGTTCTTATAACAGCCACATGATTATACATGGGGCCTCATTTGTAAAATGGTGTTCTGACAACAACAACAAAAAACATGGCTAAGTATTCATTTAGAAAATCCCATGTTTATGTTGATGTGATCACAGCTCGACGTAAAGTTCATACTAGACATTCAGAGGATGGGGTGGCATCCCCCTAAGTTTGGTTTTGGTTTAAACTTACCATCAACATCTAAGCCATTTTAGCACCAATTACCAAGTCACTTGGCAGATAAATTAATCTCATCAATATCTCATCATAAAATAAATATGGGAATATTTGTTCAGCAGTTTTCATATAGTTAACTCTATAAACTTCAACCCTTGTGGTTGAGACCAGTATTCATGTTTGTCTGAAATTATAACTATAAAATGCATAAAATGCACTGTTTATACACGCTAAGAAAAATCATGTTCACGTATAGAAACAATAATATATTTTTAAAACGTACAAGTGAGCATTCGCCATTTTCCCTTGCTTACTCTACTATATACAGTACCTGGTGCACTTTCAATTTAGAAGATACCTAATTTTCTTCTCCAAAATCTCTCATATAAATATGTTTAGGAAACCAAGTACTTACCAGTATATTCGGCTACAGCTGTTTCCTGATTAACCCTGAAGAGTTTATCTTGTTACATTTAGCCAAAGTCTCGTACAGTCGACATTTCCACAGTGACCACCTATCGCACTTACGTTGCTTTTGTTGTGTAAAAACACATGTACTCTTGTACATTTAAAATTTTTTATTTATTTAAATACATTAGGCTATGTATGTTATGGTTATTATACTGTATGGGACTATTCTGAAATAAATGTATTATGTTGCAAATATCTGAATGATACAGTTTCTCCTTCAATTTGAACTTTAAACCATGGATGTGCAGGGAATATTTTTTGAGATATTGACATTTAAATAAAATGAGTAGAAACTAGGTGGAAATTGCCTCTGAAGGACCTAAGTAAATAGAGTTAAGTACTTTAAAAATTATCATTGAGATTAAGACTTTTTTTTTCCAACAACCTAGTTCAAATTCTACAACTCTAATCGCTAAAGTAGACGTGCATCATGGACTAATGCTTTTGATGGGTGACATTTCTGTTCATCTGTACAGATTGTAAATAAACCATTATAATTCTACAATACCATCCATTGACTTAACATTGGGGCATAAATTTTGTAGCAAATGAAGGCTAATTGAGAGTTCGAATGACCGTTGAACAACAGTCTCGTGCAATGTGAGATTTCTCCCGAGTGTAATTTTACTCGCTCTGCCTCTGATTAAACTGCTCTCATTAAACTTCCACAGCACAGAAATCGGCCGTACTAATGTTACCGATTTTTAACCTAAAAGTCAAAAGCGAGTTTTGAATTGTACGGTATGGTTTGTTTAACATTAACAAGTGTGGGCAAATCAACTCGAGAGAGCAAAGTGGATAGTTTGCTTAAAATATATTTTGCCATGTCAGTGATCAGCAGTTCCACACAACTCTGCCCTAACAGCACCAACTGCTAAGCCACTTGTACTCAAGTGATATCTAAGTTAGCCTACTTTTCAGTTTTATTAACTAAAAAGTGGGCCGTTTAGTCCCAGACTTATCATATTCAGGCTACGTGAAGCCTAAAGTTTAAAAGTTTTGAAAGCTCTGCGCTATGATGGATATGACGCAGATTAGACAAAATCCGGTATGCAGTAACAGCATAACATTAGCCCTTTTTAAAAAAATAATAATAATTTCAAAAAGGTATTTCTCTATATAATTTCTGACTTGTGCCGCCATGGTAACAAATTGACATAACATCTGTCCAGGAATGTAGACAAGTCAGATTTTTCACAATAAGAATAAATCTTATGACAACGTTAGCCTAGTGGTTTTTCCCGTTCATATGAGTCTTGACATAACGTTAACCACTCTGAACAGATTAGGTAAGGCAGGATGTATTACCTGAAGTGATGCAGGACAATTAATGTTAAAATGCCTGGTATTGGCCGCATTCACAGGATTTAAATCCAAGGTAATTTTTATAAATGAGGCCTCTGGTGTGGGTATACTTGACACCTGTAAATGAATGTTTGAAGTGAGGCGTGAGATTTGAGAATGAAAGCCGAGGCTGAAACCATGACTACACACCACAAATTAATATTACAATGCAAATAAAAAATGTAAATAGTTATAATTAGTAATCAAGGAAGATATTAAAAGATGGCTAGCTAGCTAACTTCTGTACTACATCTTTGTTGCACGATATGTGGCCAATACATTTTGTCTAGTTTAGGTGCAAAATCACATTGTTGTTGTTGCAATAGAAATGCTCATTCATAAAACCATTAACTGCTGGCATAAGATTATTGTTTATTGGCCTCAGGGGCGGCTATGGCTCAGGAGGTAGAGGGGCGTCCGCTGATCACAGGGTTGGCGGTTCGATCCCCGGCTCCTCCTGTCCACATGTCGAAGTGTCCTTGGGCAAGACACTGAACCCCAAATTGCTCCCAATGAGCAGGCTAGCACCTTGCATGGCAGCTGCCGCCATTGGTGTGTGAATGTATGTGTGAACGGGTGAGTGAGAGGCCATTGTAAAGCGCTTTGGATAAAGGCGCTAGAAAGAAAAAATAAATAAATAAATAAATTGTTTCATTGTACAGTTCTACTATATATATTTTGTTAAAAGCTAAGTCAACTTATTTAAATACAATGTGCCTGTAATATATTAATATTTTTTTTTTTGCACAAATCCAATCCATTATCCGCTTCTCATACTATATTATCAGAATAAGAATAAAATACAGGTTGGATGATATTTCTTAAGTGTGTCACACTGCAATCAGTTAATTGATTCCTCATCTCTCAGATATCATCATTCAAGATGAGGAAAGGTATATATACAGTAGGTGTTCGGTTCAGCAATACAAAATGGCAAAAGAGTGTTACCATGGTGCGGAATCACACCTTAATTAAAGCAGAAACAGACAGCATCCCAACTGGTCGGTTCACAGTCTCTCTGTGAACTCGCAAGAGGTATTAAAAGCCAACTTGTACCTTGCTCTACATACACTAACATACTGTAATTAAAATACAAACATATATTCAGGCTTTTATTCATATAGGCAACATCTTGCGGCTACATTTTTCCAGCTAAATGTATCCAGAAAACATTATTGTCTAGGTGAAACAGTAGAGGTAAAGATTATAATGGCCTTGAACTAAGGTTTGAAAAACTAGTAATATTTGCAAATCATTTTCATAAAGTATTTTAAGGCAGGTTTTTTTTATCAACCGGACTGATTTTAGATGCACCAATAGACAATTTAATCAAGTTACTTTCTAATTTCACAGTCACACTGATACCATAACCTCTGCCTCAACCAAATTATAAACACAATTCATTATTGATGACATTTACACAAGAGAGTTAATGTGATGTCAGAAAAATGCAGCTAGTGAACACTAGATCGAATAGAAAACAACGCAACCAGTTTTGCTGTATAATGCATCATTAAGTATTATGCATACATAAAAGAAAAGAACAGTTATATAATCTTATATTTCTGTGCTTTTTAAATACTTTCTGTACTATATTATTACTGGTTTTTTTGTGCATAAAAAAGTCATTAATAAATTAAAATCAATCTAGGGTGCTAATAGCTGGTAAATGGTAGTCCTGGAGTTGCTCAGTCAATTGTTTAGCGGTTTGATTTGTGTTCTGTTTTATTTATTTCCCTCAATGATATTTTAAAGGTTGTAATCATATCAAGGACTCTCGTTTTCTTTGAATTTGGGTTATCTACTCTTTACAGGGGTAATATACAGAGATATAGAGGTTATTTATTTATTTAATTGCTTTACACTTTCTGGCCCAGAAAAACTTTTTGTTGCTTTGGAAGTATGTTTGGGGTCATTGTCCTGCTGTAAGTCCTGTCCAATGAGTTTTGATGTTGGATCTGAGCAGATAAAATATGTCTGTACACATTGGAATTTATTCTGCTACTTATATGTCAGCAGTCACATCATCAATAAAGGCAAGCGAGCCAGTCTCAGTGGAAGCCATACATACCATAGTCACAACAATACCACCATGTTTCACAGGTGACGTGGTATTCTTTGGATCATGATCAGTTCCTTTCTTTCTCCACACTTTCATCTTCCCATCACTTTAGTGCAGGTTAATACTCATCTCATATATCCATAAGACTTTGTTCTTCAGGCTTACCAGTGGTTTACAACATGCGGTGAGCCCTCTGAGGTTATGCTGGTGTAGTCTTCTTTTTTATGGTACCCTTTGAAACATTATTCCTACATCCTGGAGAATGTTCTTGAGCTGTTTGACAGCTGAAAATGGGTTTTTCATCTCAATTGAATGTATTCTTCTGTCATCCACTACAGTGGTATTCTGTGGTATACCAGATTGTTTGCTTTTGCTGCACCAGTGCATTCTTGCCTCCTAACAATGTACCAAACAGTTTTTGACACACCCAATGTTTTGGTTATGTCTCTGATTGGTTTATTCTAATTTGTCAGACTTATGATGGCCTGATTTACTGGCATTGATATGTATTTTGTCCTAATTTTGAAAGGAACAGCAAAATAATCCAAATACAAACATAGAATCAACTCTAGAACCTTTTATTAGTGTTTTTGTGCATAAACTAATGCTGTACTAAATGGAACACAGCTGGCCAAGAATCAGCTGAGCAGCCAATTGTCCAATTACTTTTGGTCCTCTAAAATGTGAGAACTATGTATAAAAAAGGTCATGCCATTCCTACATGGTTCACCCAATAGGGATATCCACTGTTTAATTTCAAACGTGTTGTGCTGGAGTACAGAGCCAAAATAACAAAAATTGGGTTGAACAGACAAAATGAGGATAAATGGCATTGACTGTGAAATTAAATTAACTGGTTAGCAATATATACCCCCAAAGACCCATGCTCTCCCGCAAATACATTACGAGATGAAAAAGAATAACTATGACGTGTGAATTGTGTACCAAACCAGTTATAAAAGAAGCCTTTGAAGTAAATTTTTATAGTTTACCTGGGGTTGGCAGGGGGTCACATCTCAAGAATAGCAAGATCTCTTTTTTATGACCTCTGTTGAGATTGGATCCATCACAAAAGGCACAGTACACTGTCTTTGGACATGCAGTAAAAATCTATTTTGGTGCAAGTTCACAGTACCCATAAACAATGGTATACGGGGGTATGGGTGGGAAGTCATGAGTTGATGACCTGCAGGACTGTTTTTATGACTGCAATTGCTGTTTTCTTGGACTCTCTGAGAATTGCACTTCATTCTACACTGTTTAATTCTACTCTTGTTTGAGGTAAGAATATAGATTTATATTTTTGAGGAATAAGAGTTTAAGTGAGAGTGATGTGTCAGGTGGGACTGTTCAACCCTGGACTTCAAGGACTGCATAGTTAATACAGGCTTTTGTTACATTCAGAGACTCCTGATTCAGTATATTAAGCTTGATTCTCCAGTTCTGAGAATGCTCGGGTGAATCCCTGTTATACAACAGTCATGCTGGAAAGGTAAGTACACTGCAGCAGAGCTACCATAGCTGTAACTCTGCTGTAGGGTGTGAAAACCGGAAAACTCCGTTTTAAGGAGGCAAAACCTACTGATAATTCTGACTATATGAAGCATTTGTTACTGGTCTTAAGCACAGGTAATCAGCATCATTAAAAAAACATAATCGGAGAGCATTGGAATAGCCAAGTTGAAGTGTGTATTGAGTCTGATGCACTCACTTGCAAGCCATTGACTGCACCATGCCTCGCAGCACTGCAGAAGAGCTTAAGCCACACAGAGTAGAAGGGTGTTCGTCGCTAATAACAAACAGCTGCAATAGGGTGCGAGGCACATTTCTGGGATGAGACAATGTAACGGTAACCCAAGGAATGCTGGCCACCTTAAACCAGCCCCTAGCCCAGGTGGGACAAAGCCAGTTGTGTTCTACCATTGTGGTCTGGTCATGGTCGGTTAAGGGTATGGCCTTGAATATAACGAAACAATGCGTATATCCAGTAATATTAGCGGCGGTTAAGATCAGCGTGAACACCTGCTGAATGCTCAAATTAAAATCGCAGCCCTGATTTGTCATTTTCTCATGACAGTTCTTTATACATGTATTTCCTCTCAGCAATCTCCCAGGTGAAGGCTAATGTAATCAGACTCCTCATTAGAGCCGAGTGCAATAACCGCAGGCACTGCAGGAACTCAGCTTCTATTATGTGCTGTCATGGGGTCTGTTAACCCTGGTTAGTAAAAAAAAGAATACAAACTATCTAGAGTAAAAGGAAAATTATGTTCTGCTTGTCTTCAAGATTGCAAAAAAATAAACGAAATAGTTTTTTGTCGTGTTTCCTTCTCGCTACTACTGAATGTTTATTTTGGTCTTATCTGAGGGATAGTTGAGCTCAGTTCTTTCTTCACGAGTTAATTTTGTGATGTCATATAAGCCTTTTTCCACCATGATCAGTAATCAGTACATTCAGTGGGCTGTATTTCAGCTTGTGTCATATCTCAGTCTCTGAAATGAAAGAGTTTAGAATTTTGATTTCATACACTTTCCATACAGAACATTAGAGTATCAGTTTTTTCAACACATTTCTATTCCTACAGGACTTGATTGACAGCAGAGTCATAAACATATCTGAGAAATGTTGAGAGTCTAATCTAAATGGGGGAAATATGTGGATAATACACTCTGAAGGGGATTTCACACTCCACTGTTCTCATATTGAGTGCGTTACTGACTATATTTCTGATATAGTTGGACTAGCTTTCAGACATGACTTAGGTTCCCAGATTTGACCTTTTTAAAAAAAACTTATTTTGGAAAACTATGACTGCAACAGTGGATTCAATGCTTAGGAAATGTACGTTTGACTATGTTTTCATGAAGGTGGAAATACAATGGCAAAATGTTGATTCAGAACCAAGTCTCTGTGGAGAGGATGAGAGGTCAACTGGATTTTTCTCTCGTCAATCCCTCAGACAGCCCTGCCACATACTGTGTACCATTAGCGCACTCAGTCATACATTAATTATGGCATGCTCATGTTCAGGATTTGTGTCAAATGTAGCATTTAATAATAAATGTTTGCAAGCTGCCATCAGCAAATACAGTTTTTCAAATGAAAAATTAACCCCTATCTGTGCAAATAGTCTGACAATTCTGATACTAAACAATCATTTAATTCTAAAAATGCAGATGGTGGGTATAATGATATTTCATTATGATTGGGCCTGGATTCCTTAAAACAATCATACCATGGATTTGCCTCTACTGCTAAGGATTGTTTACACAGACTATTTTAAAAATGCATATCTCTCCTGGGCATCAGCCAATATATAGCTTCTGCATATTTCATTTCTGCTTTGCTCTCTGGAATAAATTAATAAGTAGTTTGCATGAATATACATATGGAAGCACAGTGATATGGACAAACATACTTGACTTCCATCTTGTTTCAATTGCTGCCCATCCTATGTTGCCTTGTATATTGAGGCATGACCATATATTTCCACTTCACATTTTGAACATGTAATTCCTCTCATGTCCTTCTTTGTTCCACAATCACTAGGTTGAACCTATTTAGTCTAACATCATTGTATAACAAAGCATGTGCTATATGCCTTCATAATGATTTTGATCACACCCTTTACAAGCTGCTTCCTTCTGATCAATGACCAAACACCAAAACACAGATGAAATTGCTGACATGCTCATCACCAGTATGTGTAAGTGAATGCAGTTGTGTTATACATTTGGGGTTCACTCTAGATTTTCCAAAGTTGATTTTCCACTGCACTACAGAGACCAGCTTTTACAAAAATCTGAAACGATACAATGGAATTATGTTCTGAGCTCTTCTTAATCATTTAGTAAACTTTCATTGCATACAAAACTTTGATGGAACTAAATCATGGGATACTTTTTAGTGGTAATTTATCCATAAATGCCAAATATATATGGTCGCCTGTTATTTTCTCTGGAGAAAGATGCCCTGCCAGTATGTAAGCCATATTATTAATCTATTGTTCACTGTAAAACTTTTTTTAAAACAACGAATGACCCATTGATCCAGATGTTTATGGATTGGGAAATATGTGGCATAAATCAGCCTGCAATAAATCATTTTTCTTTTTCATCCTAAAAATGTAAATTGTCTTAATGTGCAATTCTACAAACAGCTATAAGACTTGAAGTGTTTATTAGGGGCCCAAGTACCTTTGGTGCTGGAATTCTCTTTTAATGTTCAGGATTTGTTATTTTTATGCTGCATATCTCACTTACACCCATTGTAAAATATGGTGGTATTATCTAGTCATCTGAAATTGATTTGAATACATTTTCCCATTGATTAGATTGTCATAAATCCAGATTTAATAAACAGATATGTCTTTAGAAAGTACGAAATATACCTCAGTGACCCAAAGCAACCCATAGCATTTTGAATTTGAAAGTTTTCCAAGAAGAATTTGCAATAGTAAAATGTGGTTGGATGATGAGCTAACATAGCTTTCCATATAAATGCTTATAATTACTAAATTAATATGCAGTAACTTGGCACGCATTGGCATCCACATCAGGTCTCCATCCTTACAGAATTTGCCCAATCGAAACACATTTGGGTAAGATTTTAAATATTGGGCTATGAGTGCTCCAACCCCATAACATTACATACTTCATATATATATATTATTTCCTTATTTTGGCAAAAACATTGAAATTGTTGTGTAAAATAATGAATAAATATTTATCTACATAGAAGTAAACAGAGTTGTATGTAAACAGAGAGCCCACCAGTTTTATTAGTATTTTCCACAATCTCTGGTATATACTGTGTTTGGGTATTTCATTATTCTGAAAAGGTAACTTTAAGGTAACTTTAACTACGGTCCAATTCACTGTGCAATAATGCAGACTGTAGACGTGCATTTGTCAATCATAGTTATGCTGTAGCTCTTCATTAAACAGCAGGCCATTTCAACTAAAATTGTCTCCCACACTAAAAATTATTTTCTTTAATCCATCCAATAATTGTTTTGCTCATATTGTAGCTGTCGGTCATCTTATCCTTATCGTGGAAATTATTGGCCCCAAAGTGGAACATGGAGCATCTGGACATATACAATTTAATGCTGTTTCAATGTGGATGTGCCATTAGGGAAGGTTCAAGGGGAGGAAATAAAATGGCCACTGCTCTTCAATTATATTGCACAAATGTCTCTTTGAATATTAACATGTTGTGTATAAAATAAGTTTACTTTGTGTCCAGACAATGCATACATATCTTGTTGGACAATTCTTGTGAGCAACAAGTCATTTAAAAAAAAAAGGAAGACTTGCATTGTTTTTCCAGAATATTAGTTTCAGCTTCTCTCGTGGTAGTTTGCATAGAAAATGAGCCCTGTGTATTCTCATAGTAAACCCACCATGATATTCAGATTCAATATCTTGTCTGCATAAACCATTAATTAAAATTGTGAATACCTATTAAATGATATGACCTTCAGCTACCCTAAATCAATTAAAATGTGTGAGCTATTAAGCCATGTTTTTATTATTATTATTATTTTTAAGTACTGTATATGAATAATAATAGCTTAATTATAAAACGTGCCCCTCTGACCGTAAGTACATTTATCTTTGGAGCTGAAAAGTAAACACCAGTTTTTTGTATTACCAAAGGAGAGAGGCAGGAATGGAAATTGTGACATTACTATTTTTTTTACTTCATCTCTTTTCTCCTGCCTATTTTTTTTCGCTAGTAGGAAGTAGGAACACTAAAAGAAAGATTGTCATTGTCATTGTCTTCCTCACTAAAAATTATTTTCTTTAATCCATCCAATGTTTGTTTATTTATAATTATTCGACCATTCTGTTTCGAAATTGAAACCCACGTAGTCTTTCCAAACACATATGCCCACATCTGCGGCACAAACCATTCTGCGTGTGTACCAATACATATAGGCACCTAATTAATATTTACCAGCTTCAGTCATGATCTCTCAAAAACCAATTTCCCAAGTATTAAAAATTGAAATGGGCCAGAAGACGGGGAGGTGGGCGGATTGGTGTTTTTGACCAAACATATTTTAAGATGTTCTGCTGCAGGCTCGATCTCTCTTTTCTAGTGTACAGGCCAGACGCGTCTGTTTGCTCTCATATCTGAACAACTGTGTGGCGGCTGTGCTTCATGCTGAGAGCGGAGTAATATTTGCTGTGATAGCTTGACTGTGATGAGCTCAGGTAAAACAGGTTTCCTTCCGTCTCCTGTTGATTCATAAATTAAATCCGGTCTTTTCATGTCTGGAAAGATGTGGCCTATTTTGAATAAAATGAATTACAGTATGTAGATTCTGTAATATCTATAAGCTGTGTGTGTGTGTGTGTGTGTGTGTGTGTATACATATATGAGAATGTGTTAAACCATGCAATGTCTTATTTGGTGCTAACGGCTGGACACTGGCCACTAAGCTGGCTATGTATTTGAGTCCTGGGTGGAATGCTATACCTGCAGGAATGGTGCTGTACCTCACTTGCTCAAGGAACAACTGCAGAAATAGTAAAATGAAAAGAAAAGATGTGAAAATGTGCAGCCGCATCTGCCAAGCTTGATATATTGTTAAAAGAGTTAACAAAGAGACAAGTGTAAATTGTGGTTTTGTTCTGACTCTCTTATGTTTTTGGTTCTCCCGTGTTCAGTGTGGATTCTGTGCACATGGAAGAGTGTATCTGGGAAAGCAAGCTGTGCGAGTTTGTGGATGTCAGTAAGGCACAACAGTGCCTACAGGAATCAGCCTGTGGATAATAGCCTCATTAAATGACACACTGGAGTCAAGTTTGAAATTTTCCTAATTTAATGTGTAAAGCCAAGGAGAGACCACAGCGCACCTTGTAAAAAAAAAAAACATTCATACCAGATTGATTGAGTAACAGCAGGGCATTCAAATTAATGTTCACACGTCTGCAACTAGTCATCCTTGATGTTTTAATAGATTGGGTTATGTATGATGTGCAGTGATCCAGTTTCTGCCACACACCATACATAATCTCACTGTCTTGCTCTCTCTGTCTAACAATGAAGTGTATTTACAGCATAACACCTTACACTCAGTTACAGGTCTAGTTAATGTTGCAAATGAACCTTAAATTATTAATAGAAAACAGTGAAAGCTACAGGTACGCAATTACCAAACCAGTGCCAAGACAAAGCATAATAATTGCACGCCCATTGCCATGGCAATAAATAATGTATTGGGTTGTGGGACCATTAGTGGCTTCAAGGGGAAGAGGGGGGAGGGGGGGCTATAATCCATGGACAGAGGCTCATCTACCTCATTGTTTTTTTATACTATACTGAAGTAATACCGTACTGCTTTCCTGAAAATGTATGCAGGTATGTTTGTAAAGCATGTCACAAATCTAAATTGGGGACAGACTTCTGGTCTAGTCATGCTACTGGATGAAACATTTTTGAACTAAATCTAATTCATATTTTCTATTCAGCTTCATGAGCGACCTATGCTTGTCTGCTATAGTAACTTTTCATAATATTTTGGCTCCATGACCTTCCTAGCTAGTTCTGCAATTCACAAGCACCCTGCAGTCTGAACTTCCCTTGACTTCCTCAAGCTTGGGCTAGACATTTAAGTGAATGTAATTTTCTACTGACTTCATTAATAAACACCTGACTTCAGGGGACAGGGAATAAAAAAAAAATGGCTCTGGACTTCTGACTCAGACCAGCCCACCAAAACCCACCCTGCAATACTTACCACACATACACCCCACCCTAATCGTTTTACTTTCATCAGAGGTGCCAGCACCTGTCTAAAAGTAGTATGGCAAAAAAGTAGTAACCCCTCTTTATTTTGATTCAAAGTGAGACTTGCACACACTGCAAATTAAACTCGACAAACTCTGAAATATCTATAACACTAAAAGTGACATGAAAATGCAACAGTTTAACAATCTTGTGAATTGGCTATTCATTTCAAGCACTGTGTCAATCTTTTGAAAACACACTGCTTTTAAATGGATCCCAAGAAGGGGAGGTATTTTGAAACCATCAAAGGACATTTTTATTTGTTTGTTTAATGCTCACATTTTAAAATGGAAGTTATAAAGATAACCAGTTTTATTCTTAGTTGTGGTGTATACTTATAACTTGCTGGCTTGCTTTCTACTCTTGTTTGCACGCTTAATTTTGAGCCCGCTGAATAGAATCCCTCCTGTGTGGAGTGAAACATTAATTGATGCTGCTAACTAGCTTGCTAACTAACAGCACTGCCAAGCAAGACAAGTTGGGGGGTGTTGGGTGTGTTGGGTGTCACAGATAGGTAGCCAATCGACAGTCTCTCTACATGGTTATGAACCAATCTCAATTCTCTATGCTGAAAACATTTGTCTGCGGGTTGATAGATAGTTTGTTTAATCAGGCAGTTTTTTTTCAGTTGCGGTCTTTTAATTTGGCGTGAGATGTGTTTGGGTAGCGTGTGAGCGTGACGCCCCATCCCCACCAGACGCGCAAGCGCAAGCGCACGCACACGCGCACGGGTGCGCTTCACTTCCGCTCCCATGTTAACGAATTGCCGTGGTCCTCACCGGCCGCGCGCGCATGGCTGGCGGGCGGACGGCTCGCGGACGTGGAGTGGATTATTCCGCTCGGGGCAGAATTTTCTGGGCGTCCGCAAGCGCAATCTCATAGAAATACATTGTATATGCACAATATCTGCATCATATGACCACATATTAATGTTTTTCAACCTACTAATAGTTTTACTATTGTTATTCATTATTGTAATACATATTATATTTTAATATAGGCTCTAATGAAAAAGGGGACAGAGACAATCACCATTGTGGGATGAATGAAGTTATATGAAATTATAAATTTAGCATGTTACCAGTTATTCCCGTTTTTGTAATGCTTTTTCTTTATTATAGGATACATATTTGTTCAATTAATTAAGACTATGCTTACTTCCTGAAAGGGAAATAAACGTTATTCTATATTCTATTCTGTTTTTATTGTACTGATATCACTGGATCAATTTAAGGTACGACAGAATAGCTGCTAATTCTGATATAATTAAATGTTTAGAACATGTTTGATTACTGTCCCAAATAAATAAAAGCGAACTTTATAAAGGAGGCATTGTCTTGTTTGCTACATTTAGCTTTACATTGCTAAATTTAGCTTTTAAGCAGTAAGACATATGTAATAGCAGTATTTACTTAACCATTATTTAGCGAAGCTCACAAATCCGGAATGTAGATTGTTTGTTTGTACATCGCGTCTCTGTCGTTCACTGAATGCGCTCCGAAAAAGCAAAAAGCGTCTGTGCTCTTGCGCGTCTGGTGGGGAACTTTCTGCTCAAATCTGCACGCGCAATAAGCGTCTGTGCGCGTGCGCGTCTGGTGGGGATGGGGCGTAAGACCGAGCCTGAGAGCATGACAGTTGTCAACCCTGCTGATAGATAAAAATAACCAGCTAGCTAAACCTCTTATATTATCCCTTTTCCCTCACTTCCCAGTGGTAGTGCCCAAGACTCGTCTGTTGTCTTACCGCTTCAGCTGCAAAACCCTGACAAATTAAACTGACGGTCTCGTTGAGCTCTGTGGGCTGAGGGCTGGGTGCTAAAATCTTGTCCTCCTTTCTGCTATGAAGGTCAATTTTACTGTTCCATGGTAACATTGTCAATTAGTTAATTTATTTGTACATTTTGTACATTTTTGTTGTTTGATATGTTGACCAAAGCCAGTTCTAGGCATTGGCAACAATGGCGGCACCCTGGGCCCGCAATCTCCCCTAGAACAGCAGAAAGGCTAGAGCCTTTGACCAGGGGAGGATGAGGGGAAAGGGGCACAGCTCAGGTTGGGTGGAGTGGCCCAAAGTAGGGAGGGAGACAGACAGAAGGAAGGACATTTGTTTTATTGATGAAAAAAAGGACCCCCCCGCCCCCCCAAAAAAACCCAACCAGCAATGGGCCAGCAGCCCATTCGCCCAGGCCAGACACGGAGGGCTACACAGAGCACTTGGTTTTTGAGCGGGATTGAACAGGGTTTTTGAAGGGGAATGTATTGGCCCAATCTTCAAGCTGCCCACTAGTACTCTTAGGAAAGCTCCTAGTACTCCAGATGACCAGTCTGTTTATGCCTTACTTTGCTGATGTGCAGATATTGATAAGCTTGAGAGCTGGTTCAAAGTATTCATAGCCCCATTCATAGATCCCTGACAATTAAATCATCAGGTAAATTTGCAACAAAAAATTCCATGTGTATCTGTTGTTCAAGATCACTTTTTCATGTCCTCAGAGTCCTTCCCTGTTGTATGGTTGTTTTGGATGCTCTCAATGAAATGGCTTCCCCTATTGCACATCTTATAAATAATTAGCAAGCCATTTGACATTTTCCCTGAGTGGACGTCGATTGTATAGCAATGGACTTGTGACAGAGACCAGGCAGATCTTGGATAATACTCATACTTGTGTATCACACAGCAGAGAATTTACCAGAACACAAACTTGACTAGCAGTGTGGACTGACCGAATGGCCTCACCCATCACTCTATTAATGTTAGACAGACATTACAACACACACAAGGCAAGGGTAACATGAGATATAATGACAAACACAACAAACATGGCGGCACCCGGGACATTAGCCAGCAGGTAGAAGTGACTGAATGCTGCAAAAGCCTCAGAAAACAGGATCACAGGACCAGTTCCACATTGTCAAAGACGACATTAAGCCGATTCATTTTCATTTAATCTGGTTATTATCGTAGGGCACAGCCATTCAAATTGTTTTTTACAGCTGCAGAGGTTTTTCTAACCTTCTGTTGAACTACGTTCATGCATTCAAAAGATGCCCCAACCAAACTTCTGTGGATACGCCACCGTTGTTTTTATCTTAGAACTGTGGTTTTTACCCAGCTAGAGCTACTTTTGAAAAGCTTTCCAGTTTCAGCTTCACGTCATAGAAAGTCAGTGGTAAGGGGTTTTCATTTCAACTTCTGAGGGGTTTCATTTCAAACTAAATGTTGAATACAATGGATAAAGTGAAAGCCGCTAAGAAAAATGTATATATTTTATTCTATTCTATATATGATAGCCAGGAAATCTGAAATCAGGACAAATTAAATGGATAAATCCAACATCAAGAAAAGAGAATTTAAGGGAAAAATAACAGATTGTATAGGGCCTTACATATCAATTTGTTTTGAAGCAGCTTTTCATAGACAAAGCTCGGGAGAGCTCAGCATTACTGTAGGATTGTATCCATAGTCACAGGAAGGAACTAGATAACTATTTGAATCCTATGTTCCTTGTACACACTCTTCACTGAAATCCACTATAGCAATAAAATCCAACCTGTGATTTTACAGTCCTTTATGAAAATCGAATATGCAGTCATCTGTGAAGCTATTACACCATACATCTATATGCTTATATTATAGAAAGATGTGTTATATCTGTAATTATGGTAGGCGTATACCAATGAAAATAAAAGTATTTGGCCAATTCATTTCTACAGTAAATTTTACTGTAACAATATCACTGTAACAAACTACATCCAGCTATTTTGTTGTAACTTATTACAAAATGAATAAACATGTAAAATCACAATAGTTGGATATTTTTACGCACATTGTTTTGGGTATATATAAAAATTTTATGAACAGGTTTAAAATTCAGTTGTGCATACTGCCTGGCATCTCATGGTATGTGACTGTTAAAAAAAATCCTATCAGAAGTAGTTGAATTTTGACTTTTACCAACAAGCTGATTTTATCCGGCGCATATAGCAATCTGCGGAAGCATGAAGGCATTAAATTAAATTGAAAAGTCATTCATGCATCTGCTATACAGAGCCCAATGGATTTGTCAAGTAAAAGGAAAGGAATACCAGGGATATTATTGAGAACAGGAGGGGTGTACAGTATCTGTTCGGAAAGGCCACGGCAGCCACACTGCATTTCAAACGTGGACCGCAGTCATTACCTTAATCAAAAAACCGATGGATCATATATATTAAACACCAATGTGTCCTCATGGGCCATGTAATTGTGTCATATTTTACTCAGAATGTGGCTTTTGGGTAAGTCATGCTCCATGCATACAAAAATCAGATTTTAATGACATGATTCAAGTGAAATATCATCATGTCATTCAGCCAAAATGTGAAAAATAAGATACTTCTAGATTGCAGTTCCATTTGCAGGATACATTAATACCTTTTTGTGGTGATTGTGATATTTTGTGGTTATTGTCATTATTGTGATATTCAGTCTTGCTTTATATGTATTAATTAATATACAGTATAAAAAATCGGTTACCACTGAACCAATCTATTTTAAAAGTAAAAAACAAATACAAAATTTGACTTTCTTGAGTATCAACTACAGTGCCCACCATAATTATTTATTATAAATATGAGCAAAGAGGCTATGAAAAACGTCATTGTCGTTTATCAGCATGACCTTACACTCAAAATATGAGAAACATATAGGGCTCTATCTTGGCGATCTCGGCGCTTTGTCTAAGTGCATGGCGTAAAGTCCATTTAGGGTGTGTCCAAGTCCATTTTTGCTAGTTTACCAGCATGTATTTTGGGTGCTAAGTACGGTGCAAAGCGCAAATGGGCTGAACCTAGTCTCTTCTTTAATTATAGGTGTGTCTTGGGCGTGACATGCAATAAACCAATCAAAATGTCATATCCCATTCCCTTTAAAAGCTTGCTTTTTCACCTTGGCGGATTGCTTGATGGTGAAACAGACATGCTTGTGCGTGTTTAGTGCGATCAAGGAATAGGCTAAATGGATCAATAGTCAATATTATTCGGACTAACCATTAGCCTATGGGTTCCCGGTAACATTTCGTTAAAAGGACCTGCAACAGCTGAGAATAAGCTATTGATAGCTTTAGTCTCACCTTAGAAAACGCCAAATTAGCCTGCTTGTTCAACAAATTTCTGTGATGTTGTTGCCTTATCCCCACTGTTAAGTATGGTGGTGGATCTGTGATGTTGTAGCCTTATCCCCACTGTTAAGTATGGTGGTGGATCTGTGATGTTATAGCCTTATCCCCACTGTTAAGTATGGTGGTGGATCTGTGATGTTGTAGCCTTGTCCCCACTGTTAAGTATGGTGGTGGATCTGTGATGTTGTAGCCTTATCCCCACTGTTAAGTATGGTGGTAGATCTGTGAAGTTGTTGCCTTATCCCCACTGTTAAGTATGGTGGTGGATCTGTGATGTTATAGCCTTATCCCCACTGTTAAGTATGGTGGTGGATCTGTGATGTTATAGCCTTATCCCCACTGTTAAGTATGGTGGTGGATCTGTGATGTTGTAGCCTTATCCCCACTGTTAAGTATGGTGGTGGATCTGTGATGTTATAGCCTTATCCCCACTGTTAAGTATGGTGGTGGATCTGTGATGTTGTAGCCTTATCCCCACTATTAAGTATGGTGGTGGATCTGTGATGTTGTAGCCTTGTCCCCACTGTTAAGTATGGTGGTGGATCTGTGATGTTGTAGCCTTATCCCCACTGTTAAGTATGGTGGTAGATCTGTGAAGTTGTTGCCTTATCCCCACTGTTAGGTATGGTGGTGGATCTGTGATGTTGTATGGTTGTTATTTCTGAAAATTATGTTAGGATACATGGCATCATGGACTCCATAAAATATCAGGAGATTTTAGACCAAAATCTGGCTGCCTCTGCCTGAAGGCTAAACGTGGGTCGTGGTTGGATCTTCCAGCAGGACAATGATTCAAAGTATACCTCAAAATCTACACAAAAATGCTTAATTAATCACAGAATCATGGTTTTGACCTGAACCCCATTGAAAACCTGTGGGGTGAGCTGAAGAGGAGAGTCCACAAGAGAGAACCATGTGCTATGTGTTCTCGAACCTCATCAAACATTGCAGGAGAAAACTCAGTGCAGTTATCTTGACAAAGGGAGATTTGTTTTTCCACTTATCAATGGTATCACAATTAAACTATGGAATTCTTTTTTTTTTTCTGACCATAGAAACATTTGATAAGCAAAAAACTGAATTTAATCCTTAATCCTTTTTCCAATTGAGGTTGCCAATATTTCTGGTTGCCACTATATTGTCAGTTTTTTTGCAATTGTGGTCATTTTTATTGTTTTGTTTTATTACATTTTTATTTGTCTTTCTGACAGCAGCTTGCATTTTAAATGAGTACAATCATGTAATTTTATGCATCACAAAAAATAAGCACGGTGAAACTATTGTGCTTATTGGCTGCACAGGAATTTCAGTAGAGTGCAATGTGCAGTGCGTTATGAATTCAGGGTATTGACAGGTTCCTGCTATATCCTAAAATGTACAATTTGCTTGTATATATCTGTGTCCCCTGAGGCATTAGATTGTAGCCCATCATAATGCTGAACTTCAGGCATTGTGTGTATATGTATCGTGATTAACGTCTGATTAACGTCACTGTGTGCACAGTGAGCCGTTTATGATGCCTTTATTCAGCTCTGATTCTTTTGGTATCATTTTGTTTGCCTTGAGATACAAAGTCAAGGCTCCTAATGTTGTCAACGGAAAGGCAGAGACAAAAGAGATTGGATACTTTCTCTATCTCTCACATAAATTGTTTGAGAATTGCTGTTACTTTGTTTGTAAGAATTTGCAATACATGGAGTACTAAACAGTTAACTGAGGTCTGTGCAGTAACAACGGCATTTGTCACTACAAAGAAAGTATGCAATATACTGTTTCTTGCAAGACCATGCTATTTACTAGCTAACCTTTTTTATATTTACACATACCATTTTTTTTGCAATAAACAGTTCATGTTAAAACCCCTTACGGGCCGGTGGTCATTGCTTTTTTTACTGTGAAATTGTCAATCAATGTGGCTATATAATATACTATCAATAGTTTGAAAAGTGTTCTCTAGAAACTTTGTTACATTCCGAATGTTATAGCGACAAAAAATATCCCAGGAAAAAATTAATAAATAAATAAAAATATTTTAGGCAATAGAAACTTCCACTGAGTTTGAGCTTCTATTACTTTTTGTCAGTAATACAGTAATTCTGACTCTTGGAAAACATTGACTACAATCGTCACACCCTTATACTTATCACACCCAAAGGTCCATCTGAACTTTCAAACTTGGATTTTAAGGAATCATAACTCATGTGTAACCCAAAGCATAGCATATTAGTAGTATAAATATCAATTGTTATTTTAAAAGAAAAGGCACCTTGAATCTCAAATAGCAAGCATGTTACTGAATTTCAGACATGCAGAAAGTCAGACACAATGGCCAACCTGATTAGAGCTACAGCTTCGGCTCTGTACAAAGGGGAAGCACTTTATACCCTGTCCAAATGCAGAGCCATTTTGGCCAGACATGGGGCAATCTCATTTTGAGTTACAGCTCAGTGAGCAGGAAACCAAATAAATTTGATCTCAACACCCAAAAGGTGAGGAGACACTTGCACTTCCAGGTAAACAATACATGCTTATTAAACTGCACAGTGCTGTGCAGTCGGACTATGCTCCAACCCAATCAGATCTTGTGTCTTATGCTTACAATATCCAAGCATTGAAAATATAACTTAGGTCTGGAGACTTCTTAGAATAATTGGGAGTTCCTTTTAAATTCTGCCGAAGAGTGATCCTGAAATGCTGACAACAAGACAAATTTAAATACTCGGGTGATGGTTTGCTAAATTTATGCAACCTACTACAAGCAGGTCATATGCCTTTTCTATAAATTATTTGGCACTAAACTGTGGGCTGTTAACTGATTGCTGAGTGCACCAAACAATTTGTGAAGAAAAGGCAAACATTTATTTGTGACTTTCTTTTATTAGTATGTGGAAATTAAGGAAAACTGTTGATAGAATAGAGCCCTCTGTCTTAAGTCTGAGTTTGGCATATTACTTTGTAAACAATGGCGCATTGTGATAAAGCTAATAGCTACTTTATTCTGTGGCTTAAGTCTGCACCTAATAATAGAGTATTTTTTAATGGGGCCCCTAAGTAATGAAAGCCCTGTACTGCCAACACAAGAACCTAGTGATTGACAACTCCAACTGCTGGTCTCAGAATTGACGTGAGTAACTCTCACATGATTCTCAACATCATTAGAAAAGATAATGGCCACTGCATATGTCAACAAAGTACAGTAGCAGTATCAGCCACTCCCAAAAGTGGAATCTTTTTTTATGGGTAGGCCTACTAATACCATAGTAGTTCCATATCAAGATGTGTTTGGCATCATAACCTATGCATGAATCATGAATATATTAAACATTAGTTTGAATGTTCTTGTGGCTTGAGGCCTAAACTCTGCTAACAAATGTATATTCTGTGTTAGAATACAGTTCCAATCATACTGTAGAATATATAGTGCATCATACAATCATGCATAGCCTCTGGCTTCTAGTCCCTTGATACCATTCATTACAGAGACATTTTATCCCATCACAAACACATGGGAATAGTCATTGGCTTTATCCCATTAGGAATCTTCTAATGCTCCTGAAAAAGTATGATGATATGCAGATATTTAGTTATATTTGCCATATTATACAATACTGTATACCAGGTAACTATATAACTGTAACTAGAATATATTACAATATATTATATTAGAATATAAATTAGAATATATTTCTGCCTGCCATGGCCTGAAACACAGTGAGTGACACCAAGACAGCAACAAAATGTATTTATTATTTTATAGTTTATACTAACAAAATGTTACTATTATTATTATTTGATTTCAACTGTAATCATAATTGGATTTGTAGTAATTAATGTTCATCTTGTACTGTATGTTTCGTGTTTGCTTTGGCTGTCATGTTTCGTGGGTTATTGTTTTTCTTTTTTGCTGCGGTTCTCGTCCTGTTTTCCCGATTGAGAATCTATCGGATTTTTTCCACGTTCCGGTCCGGGGTTTTGCTTCCCCGTGCTCGTTATTCATTTCACCTGTGCTTCTACCTGCGGGGTATTTAAGTTCCTCACTTCCGCTTCCCTGGTGCTTTGTCATTCATTTGTACATTAAGCCAAGTATAACCAGGTTTAAGCGACCTCGTGATATTAAACTTGTTTTATGTTCCAGAGGGACTTGCTTCTAGCTTATCTTACAGGTATAGGATTGTTTCCTCCTGTTCGCGTTCTGTGCTATTAATTTCTTTACTGTTCTCACCGAGACAGTGTTTTCTTTTGTTGGTTTAATTTTTGCTTCACCTTCCATCGGCCGTTTTAGTGTTACGTGCTGTAGGTGTACTTTTATTTTCTAATTTCCTGTATTGCTCTAGTTTCGAGCTCGGGAGATTTAGATTTGTGTTTCACTCGTTTTTTTCCGAGTTTGCCCTATTTTACTTGGATAGATTTAATTTAGCTGTTTAGCTACCAGGAATTAGTTCCTGTCTTTCTTTTCTATTTATTCGTAGGTTCATTTCCTTTAGTGGTCCTCACCGTTGGTGAGTAACTTGTTCTGATTCTCAATCCCCGTTCCGTTTGATTCTCTGCTACTGGAAACCATCACATTGGCAATATTTACCGTGTGTATTTCATGCCAATAAAGGATTTGAAATTGAATTGAGATGCCGACACCCGCGTGAGTGGGCAAAGCACTGAACTCTGTGATATCGAACAGACATAACTGCTTACTCTATTGGAGAAGTTTCAGCAAACAATATGCCGTCCAATGCACCACACCTTTCACTGTCCCCTTAAGCCAGGGGGCCTCAATACTATCCAGTAAGGGCCAATGTGGGTGCAGGCTTTTGTTCCAACCAAGCAGTATCACATCTGATTCTACTAATCAAGGTCCTTAGAAAAAACCTTAATGGTTGGTTAGTAGAATCAGGTGTGTAACTGTTTGGTTGGAACAAAAGCCTGAACTCACACCTGCCCTTTCTGGATAAGATTGAGGACCCCTTCATTAGACTACAATAGAGAAACTGCTGCATTTGTCGACCAAAATAAAGGTTTACAGTCATATTTTAAACCAGGGGCGTGTCTACGGGTGGGCTGGGGTGGGCATTGCCCACCCAGAGATAAGCCTTGCCCACCCAGAGGAATTGTCTGCCCATCCAATGAAAACTCTGAAAAAATCACCGTTATAGCTATTTTCTGAGCGTTTATAGTTTTCTGTAATTTTGTCATTGGTCATCAAAAAATGCACTGCTTTCCTATTGGCCATTTTGAAGCCAAATACAGAAAAAATTTAATCCAACAATATGAAGTCGGCACTAGTCAGTAGGCTATTAGAGCTACAGACAATTGGCCAATCATAAAAATGCCACATCGAAATAATATATTTCTCTAATATCTGATTGGTTGGTTTGGCCATATAAAACATGGAGACACAACGAGAGAAAAAGGTCTCTTTCAAAACAATCCATGCTGTCTCTTCTTGATAACTGTAACTGTTACGCATTGCTTAGGATATAATATTCGCTAGCCTAGCTTACTCAGTGAGTTGAGGATAGTGGCGAGAATCTCCGTCTGGGAGATTTGATTTTAAATAGATTGATTACATGTTGCATCTAGCCTAGTTGTTATAGCTGCGATTCTGCAAAACATCTGCAGCATTGCACTAGCTGGCTGCACTTGTGTGCGCGGCGCCCGTGTGTGTGTCTGTGTGTTAGCTAGCCTACTGCTGCGTGTTGGCCAGTCAGTGGAGTGGCTAAAATATAAATGAAAATGATGAGCCAGTTACAGTAACGTAGTTTCACATGTAAATAGAAAATAGCACAAAGAGACTGAAATGATGAAGGAATATAGCTCATCTTTTATATACTTGTTTCCAAGATTAGATAATGATTTGGTATTATTGGGCATAAATAAAGTTGTCCTTATGTAAGATGAGGGGGGTGGAAGTGGGTTTAAAATGTAATAAAATTATCGTATGCACTAATATATGAAAGCATCTGAAATCTAGGGCTTTGAGAAAAAAAATCTTCAAAATGTTAATAAATTAAACATTTTACTTTATAAAATGCCCTGTGTGAGGTTGTGTAGAAATGCAGGAAATTAGTTTTAAAAGGCTCAAATTCCAACATATCTTAAAGCCCCCCCAATCAAAGCAGTCTACAAACGCCCCTGTTTTAAACCCAGTTATACCCACAATACATATAGGAATATGAACCAATGCATGATTTGACTTGACAGGATTTGATAACAAAGTGATATTTGTGTTGTTTTACTCATCGGTGTTAGGTACCTCGAGGGGGGAGTGGACCCAAATGCAAGACTCAGAAACGGCTCAAGGGAAAACTCCACCAGGGAGCACATTTACTGGGAAGACAGGCAAGGGCATGACAAAGACAGGCGAGACAGGAACTGGAACTAGGAGGGTCAGGAACTTGAACGGGCGCAGGGGCCCGCGGTTGGGAACAGGAGTGGGGGACCGCAGATGGCGTGAGGGCGCACGGTCAGGACCAGGCACTCAGCCTTGGGTTCAGGCGCTCAGCCTGGGGGTCAGGAACAGATGCGGGGGACCGCAGATGGCGTGAGGGCGCGCGGTCAGGGCCAGGCCCTCAGCCTGAGGTTCAACCTAACGTTGCCTACAGCTCTATGATCCGGTTATGCCGATCCACTGGACCTCTACTTGGTGATGGAGCACCAATAACTCATGAATCATAAAAATGTTTTGTTAACATTACCCATTGCAACCATGTAAGAAGAAGAGCCTTTCAAGAAAATTGGTAAAATTATGTTTCTTACTCAGCTATTTCAGGCAAATATGTTTTCAGTTAGTCAACAATTACCTTTATTTGAATGATGGGAGGGGATGTTTGGGGGGCATGCTTACCATTCTCTTATTTGAAATTGCATCTCCAAGTGAGCACTGTTAAATGGGTAATAAACACCCGCTTTTCTCCTGTCTCCCCCACTTCACAATTTCAAAAGATGCGAAATGGGCTTGAGTAAGAGCACAGACGGAAGGGGGGAGGAGGGAGGAATTACAGTTGGGGGGACGGGCGATAGATCCATTTGGCATGTAGACGGATCATAGGCACGTAGATGGAGCCAGCAAGGGGGGAAAACCATTCGAAATGAAAGGGCTAATGTTAAATTGCGCAGTTTGAAACCCATCAATCAGGAAGAAGGGGGCGATGGGGCGTTGACTGGCTCACATGGAAAAAAGGTTTTTACCTTTTTTTTCCACATCAAGGATAGGGGCGTGGCTCAAAATAAACGTTTCAGTTTTTTAACAATAGGATATATGGGATTTATGAAATGGAGACTTGGCTTTATAACTCAAAATATGTGATTTAGTGTTTATTACCCCTGTAGTGTAGTGGAGGTACTTTTCATTGTTCTTACAGTTTTAGTTTAAGACATTCTCTTCAGAATATTTTTTGAGATGAATCAGCATCCAATAAAATCTGAACATAATCAGCCTTTGGTACATGGTAATGGTACAAATAGTCAAATCTATATTTCAAAGTTGAAATGATTCATGGGGGGAAATATTGTTTGAGCATTAAGCACTCACATCTCTAATGAATGATATTATAGTATGTTTATTGATAGTTTGTAAAGTGTATTTCGTTTCAGGGCCTTGGATCTTAATTTATCTGGTGAAACCTTGATGAAAGGAAGCTTTGATGAAAGGCATGTACCAAAAAACATGGCACAACTGATGAATAGCTTCCAGGGTAACAGGAGCTGATTTCATTGTATTTAGGCTACTTATATTTAATTGTGTAAACTTTTTTGTGGTTAGTTCTTCACTTATCTCAGTCCTTTAAGAGTTTCCTCTTCCTCATCACTCTTTAGCCCATTTTCCTCAAACGCCTTTGTGAGCTAACAGTTTATATTAGTTTTGACTCGAGGCAGATTGAACTGCCACCCTTGTTTGATTATCCAGTGTTCTGTTCAAATCCGCTTTGGGAGTCCTCTGGCCCCAAGGGATACCTCCTCCTCACACCAGTAAATGTAGGAAAGTCTACTGTCAACACTTGAAGAGAAGCTCTAAAGGCGATCATGGTCATCAAGATGCTGCACAGTTTCTCAGACCAGGGAAATGGGACACAATTGTTATCAATGACTGATACATTACTGCTGCCCTTTATGTTATATATCCCCTGGAAAATGTATCAATGTTTTGCAATTACGTTACTTTTGCATTTACATTAACTCATGCTCATTATTGGTAATTATAGAATATGAGTGCGAACAGTGAACAAGGAATGTTGCTTTCTTCACGAGTATCATAATGTATGAATGTCCAAGTCTATTATATATGTGGGAATAAATCTACCGTTTCCATATTATATTTTTAATATTGTAAACAGCAATTGATTTTGATTTTATAATGGAGGATTTTTTCCTAGTGGGATAGCAATATTGCCTTGGAAATGCATATTTTATTAAAATAAACAGTCACAAAGTGCCTGAAATTAGGAAGTGCGGGAGCAGCCTGATAAGAGAGAAAGGTCACTGGTAAATCCCTGGGCCGTAGAGGATTGCTTTGAATGAAAGGGACAGAGCTCACTCAGGGAAAATGTTTCACCCGCTCTTTTGTCCAGTGTCCTTTATTCATGGCAGAATGATCTGAAATTGAAAAAGGTTTATCTCTTGATAAATAAATCCAGATTGAATTTAATGTTTCCTCTTTTGTGGAAATTAATTTGTATTCATGAACGAATTGCTCAGAAGGCATTGTAATACATGTTTATATCTTTAGTGTTTGGCCAAACCAAATGGTAATTTAGTTGTAGCTGGATTATATTCTGTACCTTGTTATTCTCTTAATGGATTCATATCAAGCTTCACTTAATTAAATACCATCTCTATTAAAGAAAGTGATGTGTGGAGCCCAGTGGTTTGGTTATTGTTATTATTCTATCCTCATCACTAATGATGAAGAGTCAGGGAGGAGATAAATAGTACATAATTAAAACAAACTCTATCGGGCATCTTTTCTTTATGAGCTGGAGTTTGAAGTTAATGCATACAAGGTCAAAATAGCATTACCGAAGTACGCCAACTGTATATCCACGCAAAGTCTTAACCAAACTATGCCGGTATTCTGGGGCTTATGTCAACACAGTGTGTGCTACTATACTGGTGTGCTTTGTTCTTGACTTTGCGCGGATATACACAGTTGGTGTACTTCGATAGAAAGTAGACTTTGGGGGAAAAAAACACGCACAACAAGATGGATATTTGTGAGTAACCGTCTTATTATTTTTGGAAAAAGACATTGCTGTTGATTTTTTAGAATGTACATTTTTGGTGCCTTGAGCGCAATAAAACCTGGACCCGTTGAGGGCCGTTCTATCATGGTGGTATCACGGTGAACTGCAGCGGTTATCTATAGAACTAGTGAAATCAAAGCGAGACTATCTAGATTTATAGATAACACTGTGCATATAGAAACATATCTTAATTTCATTTTTGGGTGAACTTCCTCTTTCACCTCCCCCACACAGAATACAGAAGCCTGAATGGAGGGACCAGCGGCATCCCAAGGGGTAGAGCAGAGATTAGTTAGCTACCCATGAGGAGGGCATTCAGGCCCTTCGGGCTAGTCAGCAGGCTATTCAAGCTCAGCAGGTTTTTTTTGCTAGAGCAGCTGCGCCATCAGGGGAACTGCCTACTGCCGACAGCCTCTGCGCACTCTCTATGTCTGCGGCAGCCCCAGTAACACAAGCACCGGTTAACCCCGCCCCTTTACCCTCTTCACTTGCCATTAGGGAGCCTAAACTTCAGCTTCCGCTCAGGTACAATGGGGAACCTGGCAAGTGTAGAGGGTTCCTCACGCAGTGTTTGATTTTTTTTTAAGACGCAGCCTTCCCGTTTTGAGACCCAGGAGTTTCGGGTCGCATTTATTTTGTCGTTGCTCACCGACACTCCCCTCGCCTGGGAAGATCCCCTGATTCGCTCCAATGCCCCTGTTATGCGTTACGCGGATGGTCTGATGGAGGAGATGACAATGGTTTTTCACCATGATGTCTCTGGTCAGGAGGCCGCAATGAACCTGACCTGTCTCCGTCAGGGCACCGATACTGTGGCTGGGTTTTCCATCACCTTCCGAGCACTAGCCAGGGAAACTGGATTTTTGTTTTTGAATGCTCTTTCCGACCCTGTTAAGGATGCCCTGGCAGTGCTCGTGCCCCCTGCCACGTTTGGTGCTCTGGTTACCACGGCCATCCAGGTGGACAATCGCATCAGGCAGCGTGAGCGAGAAAGAGCATGGTGGGCAGAGAAATCGCTCAACCCGTGACTTTCCTCTCCCTGCAGTAGCGCCTCCAGCTCACACGTCTGTCCACTTGTTCCTCGACCTAAGGGGAACCCATGCAGGTAAATGGGTCTTCCCTGTGCGACACCCCTGTTGTTAAACCTGGGGAGAGTTGGTGTCGCTACTGCAGGAGAAGAGGTAATTTAAAGGGCCAGTGTCCTAAAACTGCAGGGAAACGAGGGGTCTCGCTAGGAGATTTGGGGCTTCTAGCGAGACATAATAACACACTTCCTCACACCCTACTATGGGTCCAACTGTTCTGGGGTAACCGTTTGACTGATATTGACGCTTTTATCGACTTTGAGGCAGTCGAGTGTTTTATGGATATCAAGTGGGCCAGGCAGTTAAAAATCCCTGTCAATTTTTTATCTCAGTCCCGTCTGGTTACTGCCCTTAATGGTCGTCCGCTGGGCTCTGGCACCATTAGAGAGATTTTTGACTCTTCTCCTGACCAGGGGAGCACCTAGTTGGCAGGGTTTCTCGAATTTCAGCTACCCGCCAATGTTCCCACTCTTTGAACTCATTTTGCCAAGGTTTTTAGCAAACAGTGCGCCACGACCTTACCTCCCCATAGGCCCTACGACTGCGCAATCAAGCTCTACCCGGGCACGGTTCCCCCTAGGGGGACCCTTTATTCCCTATCGGCTTCTGAAAGCTCCGCCATTAGGGAATATATTGAAGAGTCGTTAGCTAATGGGTTTATTAGACCTTCCACCTCTCCGGCAGGGGGGCTAAGACCTTGCATTGACTACCGGGGCCTTAATGAGATAACTATTAAAACGCTCATTTGTATGCGCGAGGGTGATGAGTGGAAGACGGCTTTTAACACCCACAGCGGACACTACGAGTATCTCGTGATGCCGTTCTGCCTCACTAGTGCCCCAAGTATTGTCTGGTCATTTCCTGTCTCCATGCATTTATTTCATCTAGACTTGACTACTGTAATTCTCTATTCACCTGTCTCAGTAAAGCATCTGTTGACAGACTTCAGTAGCTAAATGCATGCGGCGGCCCAGAGTGCACCAGGTCAAAAAAAAAATGCCACACACATCACCCCCATCGCGCCCATTGGCTGGCTACCCCTGTACATTACAGAATACATATAAAAGTCCTACCTCTCCTTCACCTTCAAAGCCATCAATGGTCCCCTACCAACCTACATCAGTGACCTACATATACACGCCCCCCCCCATCCCTTCCCATCCCCTTCCGACCAGGGGTTCCTGGTGGTCCCTAGGACCCGGCTTAGGACAGGGGGGGATTCGGACAGGTTGCAGCAGCTAGGCCCCCCCTCGCTCCCCAAGAGTCCCCAGAGAGTGAAGAGTCAGAAGAGTTTTAAGGCACAGCTAAAAACGCAAAAAAAAAAAAAACTTTTTATAGCCTAGGGAGCACTAGGGCTGGTCTGACCCCCTGACCCCCCCCCTTTATTCTTTTTCCTTATTCTTTTATTTTTTATTCCTTTTTTTATGCTTTTTTTTATTTTGTTTTTGTCTGTGGTCTTGTATTCTGTATTGTCTGTTCTGTTTTGTCGTGTTTCTTCTAATGCACTTTTATGTATGTTGTTTTACTGTTAACATTCGTCTGTGCAAGGGTGCTGCTGGAATACATTTAAATACATACTAACTGTCCATCTCTCTCTACCTGCTTTCCCGCTGAAAGTGAGAGGTCTCTTTTTTTGTTTGTTTCTCGCCCATTAAACCGGGCAATTTTTATACTTCTCTGTTTTTTTGTTTGCCTCTGTTTTATTTATTCTCTCTTATATTGAGAGTCAGAGTGAACATTTTCTATGTTTACTCATTTTATTTTGTTTCATATCGCTTCGTTTTCCCTCTATGTTTTTGAGAGGAGGAGGTGTTTCTTCCTATATTCTCTCATGTCTACGAGTTATTCGGCCGATTTCTTGCAGGTCGCTTTAATTTCTCTTTTTTTCCCCTCTTATTCTATTCTCCTGTGGAGAGTGGGAGCCTGTTTATTTTCGCCTTTCTTCCCATCCTCATCTACGGAGTTTTCTCCGTTCTTGTGGTTTCCACCCATGGGAACTTCTGACTCTTACCGCCGCGTCTGGTCCTCCGAACCCGACTCACCTCCCCCTCACACCTCAATCTTACCCAGAAAAGGCTGGTGTGGGTGCTTTTGTTCCAACCAAGCAGTTACACAACACTTTCCTGAAATGACCAGAATGCACAAAATAACAGTAACAAAATATGTCACACCTGTCATGCACATTAACCTACATTGTGGAAATAAACAGAATAGAAGCCACCAAAGTTGAGACTTCTGGGGTAATTTTAAAGTTGATAGGCAGTGGAAGCCACCTGCGAATTCATCAGATAATAAGGGCGAAAAAGGCAAAAAAGAGCCAAAGTTTTAACCATATTTTTGCATGGCTGCTACTTCTGTACTTCCCGAGGTAACATGAACAGTTTAATTAATTAAAACACAAGTAAGGCATGAAATTAACCTCGCACACTCACCCGGGGCGAGTAATTCTGAGGACGGGCTATAACACTACACACATCTTAACAAGAAATTGTACCATAGACAGTAACTAACGCTATTGAACCAACAACTGTTAACGCTAGGTAATCTAAATTTC
This sequence comes from Ilyophis sp. 1 JC-2022, assembly GCA_022702515.1. NCBI lineage: Eukaryota > Metazoa > Chordata > Actinopteri > Anguilliformes > Synaphobranchidae > Ilyophis > Ilyophis sp. 1 JC-2022. The sequence goes on along the minus strand of CM040405.1, from coordinate 42,650,547 downwards.
AGAAAACCCTGAATAAAAAAATTCTGTGCACTAAACCAGTACAATAATATGGACAGTTTTAACATTTTAAATCACTAAACCCAGTTAGGCTAATGCAACTGTTTGCAGATGATATGATGTTGATAGATATGAAATGTAGCCGTCTTCCGTAATTTAATTTATGGTGTAGGCTATCATTTGTGCCATTTATCACATATGTAGTTTGACTATTTTGTCATTTTATATCAGTGATTCACAAGCTAGGAAGGTGTAAGCTACTTCTTTTCAAGTTTGAAAAACCAGGTATGTGTGTAATGTTAGCTACATTCTGTAAAGGTCAGGAGACGTGGCGTTAGGCATGCAGGCAGGAATTCTTGTTGAGGTTAGCTAGCTATCTATCTATTATGTAATATAATAATGAGCGGAGATGCTGGAGCAATGCCCTTGATTCAGGCACCATGACATTAAAATGCACACGTCCAGAGTCAGACAACACTGTACCAGCAAAGAGGAGTAACATGGTTTTACACTAGGCTACTTCAAATTGTGCACGATTAATGGCAATGTGAATGTCCAAATAAATAACAACAATCACCCAAATCTTTAAGACAATATGGTTACCTTTTAATATTTACACAGCATTGTAAGCATTGCTTGACAACCAAAAAGTAAAATATTGAGAAAGACATTGCTTGCCGGAAGAAACATTATATTTGATATCACAGCGACAGCATGAAGACTGCTGGAAATAATGAAGCTGCAGCCAATTAATTTTACTTGTCCAATTGGACAAGTAAAATAACATTTACTTGTCCTGCCAAAATTTTCACTTGTCCCAGACAAGCGGACAAGCATTAAAGCGGAGCCTAGCTGTCATATTTGTGGAACCAGCTTGAGATGATGCATGCTCTGTGAAATAGGGAATTATCCTGTTGGAAGTATCCCTTTGAAAAAGGGTAGACTGTGGTCATAAAGGGATGCACATGGACAGAAAAAGGTAGGCTGTGTGGCATTCAAATGATTCTCAGTTGGTATTAACACCTTTGTGCCAAGGCTTAATTTTGCCCATTTTCACTTGTTTTGTACAGTTCTGTTTAAAGTTTTATAACTCCAGTTAACTTGATCACCAATAATGGCTTAAATTAAAGAAGACCCATTACCATTAATAATTTATTAATCAAGATAAATGTATCTATTTAGATTTTTCATATATACTATATATATGAAATATATATTATACATAACTCCTGAGAGTGAAAGATGCAAATGAGGTAATGCTTTACATTTTCTGGTTTACAAGCCTGTCAGCATGTGTACAGTATATTAGACTGATATGTAGCACTGCTAAAGTCCCAGGAGGCAATTTGAAACAGTGTAACTTGGTGTCCAAAAATCTATCCAAAATTGATAATTGTGCATCACAGTAATTCCGAACAAATTCTTCAAGAAAAGTTTTTCTGACTCATTGGAAGTACATTTGCATACATATCATTACAGAATTTCCAGCTTTTGCAAAATATTAGCGGAATGGATGTAGGTGTCCAAAAAGTTACCCAAACCTAACCAAACATACGCGAATCTATGGAAAACTATCCAAATCTATGGAAACCGATCCAAAATGAGCACAGCTTTATTGTCCATATAATAACATACAGTCAAGCCAGAAAGTCTGCACACCACTTTCACCTTCTCCACATTTTATTATGTTACAGACATATTCTACAATAGATTGAGTTAATTTTTTGTCTCTAAATTCTACACAAAATAGCCCATAATGACAAAGTGAAAACAGGTTTTTAGACATTTGTGCTAATTTATTCAAAATCAAAATGGAAAATATTATATGTACACAAGTGTGCACACTCTTTGATATGACACCCAAAAGTGAGCTGAGGTGCATTTTGTTTCTACAACTTAATTGGAGTCCACCTGTGATAAATTCAATTGATTGGACATGATTGGGGATTGTCAACACCTGCCTATATAAGGTCCCACAGTTGACAGTGCATGTCAGAGCAAACTCCAAGCCATGGGGTCAAAGGAATTATCTGCAGACCTCAGAAACAGGATTGTGTCAAGGCATAGATCTGGAGAAGGGTACGGAAATGTTTCTGCAGCTTTACAGGTCCCAAAGAGCACAGTGGCCACCATCATTCGTAAATGAAAGAAGTTTGGAATCACCAAGAATCTTTCTAGACCTGGCCGCCAGGCCAAACTGAGCAATTGGGGAAGATGGGCCTTGGCCAGGGAGGTGAGCAGGAACCCGAGGGTCATTCTGACAGAACTCCAGCGTATCTTTGTGGAGATGGGAGAACCTTTCAGAAGATCAACTATCCAGGCAGCACTCCACCAATCAGGCCTTTATGGTAGAGTGGTCAGACGGAAGCCCCTTCTTAGTAAAAGGCACATCACAGCCTGCTTGGAGTTTGCCAAAAGGCACTTAGAGGACTCTCAAACCATGAGAATCAAGATTTTCTGGTCTGATGAAACCAAAATTGAACTTTTTGGCCTGAATACCAAGCGTCACGTCTGGAGGAAACCAGGCACCGCTCATCACCTGGCTAATACCATCCCTACAGTGAAGCATGGTGGTGGCAGCTAAGTACACCGAGATCCTTGAAGAAAACCTGCTCCAGAGCGCTCTGGACCTCAGACTGGGGCGAAGGTTTACCTTCCAACATGACAACAACCCAAAAGGAGTGGCTTCGGAGAAAGTCTGTGCATGTCCTTGAGTGCCCCAGCCAGAGCCCAGATCTGAATCCAATTGAACATCTGTGGAAAATGCTGAAAATGGCTGTGTACCGACGCTCCCCATCCAACCTGACGGAGCTTACAAGGATATGCCAAGAGGAATGGGCAAAAATGTCCAGAAACAAGTGTGCCAAGCTCGTAGCTTCTTTCCCAAGACGCCTTGAAGCTGTAATTGCTGCCAAAGGTGCAGCAACCAAGTATTAGGCTAAGGGTGTGTACAGATATGTAACCCCTAAATAACCAATTTTTGTCAGTAAAATAAAATTTCATATTTTCTAAAAACCTGTTTTCACTTTGTCATTATTGGCTATTGTGTGTAGATGTTTGAGGCAAAAAATGAACTCAATCTATTGTAGTATAAGTCTGTAATGTAATAAGACGTGGAGAAGGTGAAAGGGGTGTGCAGGCTTTCCGGCTTGACTGTATGAGGAGGCAATTAGAAGGAAATTACCCTTAGATAATCAATTTCTTAGTCTCGGGTTAGTTTCCAGCGCCAAAAATGCATACACATAAACCCATGACACCTGCAACCCTTGAGCATGAAACCAACTATTGGTGCTCTGGTAGAGAATGCAGACAGCCTCGGCAGTGTAGTATAATTGTTAAGGTACAACTGGCCTTGTAACCGAAAGGTTGCAGGTTTGATTCCCAGGTAGGACACTGCCATTGTACCCTTGAGCAAGGTACTTAACCTGAATTGCTTCAGTATATATCCAGCTGTATAAATGGATAAATGTAAAAAGAAATGTTAAGAAGTTGTGTAAGTCGCTCTGGATAAGAGTGTCTGCTAAATGCCTGTAATGTAATGTAAGATCCAGGGGTCCTCCATGGACAGAAGTGGAACTGATGGGGCTGCCCATCATCACTGATATCTGTCCTCAGGCTCTGGCTCGCTTGGTCTCTTTTTGGCAGTGGTGAACGAGATCGACCTCTCCTCGGTCTTCTCACAGCAGTCCTGCAGGAGCGCACAGCAGCAGGAGTGAGAGTAGGAGCAGGAGTGGCAGCAGAGGCAGCGGAGGGAACAGATGGAGACAGGGATATAGGTGGAGACTGGTGGTCGTTGAGAGGTGGACAATGTGTCCATTATTGGTAATATACCCATAGTTTAGGTCACAATTGGAGTAGTATGCCAAAGAAAGTAAATTTATCACCAACCAGTCAGACTAACAATATATGAGAACATGCCCACAATTGCTACAACTATCTACTACATAAAGTGATGCCAGCCCATGGGACAACCAGCTGCTATGCAAATTGTTTATTTCTAATTAGCTATGCTGGTGCACCGAACATAAACAGTGATCCATCCATATCTACTGCATATCTGGCAGCAGAGTGATGGTTTGAGGCTCATTTGATACCTCAAACTCTTGATGACTTACCGCCATTTAGCCAACCATGTGTTCCATACTATTCCTGTGTAATTTACAGCTTAATCTAGTCCCACCCCAGGGACATCAGGAAGTCATGGCATGCACATGTTATGCAGCCAAATATTCAATGTGACGGCTTTATGTAAGTTTATGTAAATTTTTACAATTACTTTTTGTTACCCTAAAATGGGGGGGGGCTATGTGTAAAAATGGCTACAATTGCTACTTGTTACACCCAATATGGATGTAAAACCCCTCAAATTAAAGCTGAAAGTCTGTACTTTAACCTCATATTCATGTTCCATTTCAAATCCAATGTGCTGGAGCACAGAGCCAAAACAACAAAAACTATGTCTCTGTCCAAATACTTTTGGAGTGCACTGTATATAAACAAAAAGGCAAATGTTATTTATTGGTTTTGGCCTGTTGGGAATGAATACATGTATATAGCAACACCTGGAAATGTTACGTGCTTGCCAGTTTGCTGTTCTTTCCTTGAAGTGGTAGAATTCGAAATTAGTAAATTTACACAAATCTGACTTAATAAAACAATTTAGATGTCATGCTTTGTCTGTAAAAGTCTTTTTTTTTATTGTTTCAATGTATTTTGCAAGTGTTGCCTTCATTTTTATACAAGCTGTTTTAAAGAGAATGCACTTGAAAACAATCCTTAATAAATGTCACCGTACCATGAAATACTGACCTAGTGGATTTTTGCACTCAACTGCACTGACCCTGCTGCTTTATCTTTTGCACTGTAGACAGTTGGAGGTCTAAACAGAACTAAAAGCCAGGAATGGCATGTATATCCCTGCTGTGAATGGCCTTTTTATTGTCTGCATTTTTCATTCACCTCCTGCAGCAGTATTTCTTAATAATGCATATTTAAAAGATGGTGAGCTATGATTCCTGAAATTAAAATAGCAGTTTTCACTTAAAATATTTTTCTGAAATGGAAGCACTGAAAAGCACTCTCTCTCTCTCTCTCTCTCTGATTGCTGTTCTCTTGTACAGCATGTCATGGAGAAAACAATTATTCTTACACTGCAGAGTAGGATTGATTCTGAAAATAGTAAACTTGACTTTTAAAAACGGCTTAATGAAAAGGCTCCTGACATTGATTAGTTTTTCACATACTTATTCAATCAAAAATTAGTTGCTTGGCAGAGATGGCATTGATCTCGAAGAATTGCACAGTTAAAACTATGTAGTCAAAGCAAAAGGATACGATTTCTGAAGTCTTTTTATTTCTAATGCTTCAATGGGATGTAATGCAATGGAAATTGTTCAGTGCACTATAATTAGGTTTCACTGCTTCCTTGGGTAGTGTAGACTACTGACTACCATCAGTTCATACTACCGGTCTCAAGACCTACATGAAATGATTATATTTCAGCATTTCCAATTAAGTGATGTGTTTTCGATGTACTGACAGCTTTTTTGACAGTGGCCCTGCGGAGGAGTGCTTGACATCGCAAAGGTGTCACGACATCATATTTGGCTAATGCTGTTGAAAACAGCAGGTGATCGGCACACAGTGCCCTTACACAACGGAGTGTTCTATTATACAGCACTGAACAGCAGCCTGCACTAGAGTCTACTGTACCAGTAATCCATTTCTTTTCCTCACATTATTTGGGAACTTGTCACAGGTCTCATTTAACTCTCAGTCACAGCCTGGTCAGGGAGATGTGCCCACCAAACCAATAGTGAAGTAGCACACTTTTTATTTCTTCTTTGTTGGCAATGGGTTGGCATCCAAACTTTGTAATTGTAACATTGTAACATGGTCAAGTCAAAAAAGGACAAGGTGTTGAATGGTGTTGGCTCGAAAGGCTAGGAGTACACATTCCTTTGGTCTCCCCATAAGCAACTCTTGTGTCACTAATAGAGCCTCAGTGCATTTCCAATTGTGTTTTTGTATGGGTTCCGTGGCTAGCATGGCCATTTGAGTGATTGTACGTGGCACTGTAATGGCGACATGTAGTCCAGCTGTCTTTCGTGTTTGTGTTTGTTCATTTGAATGTATTTTGTTGTCGGGCTTTGTTTTTTTGTTTTTTTCATGCGCTGTGTGTCTGTGGTGGGACGGGGAAGTGGGCTGGAGATTTTTCAGGGCACTCCTGCTGCTTGTTTTGATAATATTGACAAATTGTCTAGTCGAGATAATTTTGTTTCTGGTTGTCACCATGGAGACGCAATCGCAACATATGCTTGGGAATGTCCGTTTACCATCACTCTTCACCGGAGTTGAAGATGTCGGGACTGATCCGGGAGTGCTGGCAATCTCAAAAAGGCAACCAGAGAAGGGAAGGAGAAGATAATGAGGGGGAGGAGCGAGGCGACGAGTGGGAAGGCTGACGCAGTTCGGTGCTCCGTTTTGACAGTGTACAGAGACTGCAACACTGCGTGTATGGAGGAAAGTCGTGGAGGCAGAGTTTGTGTGTTGGACTGCTTAATGACACTGGACATCTCGGGACAGCGGGGGCTATTTTTAATCATGGCTGTATTCCACTTTAATTGACTTAATTAGTTTGATTCATGCAATGAGTCTATTGAATGTCTTTATTTAATATGTTTGTATGTGTGTTGTGGGTCTGCCCCACCGTCTAAGTTTTTTTGTTGATGCTGGTGGCTACAACTGAAGTTCCCTAAAGGGAAAATAAAAGTTATTCTATTCTATTCTATTACAACCTGATGTGAATGTACAGGTATTGTAATGTTGCAGTTAAAGCTATGCAAGCAGGAACCACAGAGAGGTGGTAACAGAACACTCACTGCGGGATGTCAAACAAGCAATGAGCGGAACACACAGAGCCTCCTGCCACAGGTATCGTGAGAAGGAGAACAGGATGCCAATTAATTTGTTAGTATGGTAATGAAAGCCAGCTTCAGCGCTTCCAAACAAAGGGCCCTTTCAACACTTGCCACCCTGCAGGATGTTTAATTAATGTGAGCATAGCTACGCTGGAGTGCTTATCGCAGTGAGTCTTTATTCTGTATACTTAGTACAGTTCACATCAGTATGATGTGAGCGCTGGCAGAGGCAACTAATCCATAGTGCCCATGCCTTCTCCAGCTGTGTGTGCTGGGGGCTGTTCTCTCTGTCACTGTCCGTGATCCAGTCTACCCCCCCCCCCCCCCTTCTCCGCCCATCTAAGCTGCTCTAACTGCCTGTTCCCCAGTACACTCCCATGCAGCAGTGGCCTGGCAAAACATGCTGCATTAGAAAACACAGAGATGTGCTCTGAATGCTTAATGTAGTGTTTACACTGGGATATATCACTGGAATGCTATATATGTATTTTAAGAGGTCCCCTGCTAAATAATGTGTTGGTGGATTTACTGGCATGTGAGCTAAGAAAAGTGTGTAAAAAATGTTAATAGCATGATACGATGCCTTTAAAGAGTGCAGGATTCTGACCAGGATATGAGCAACAAGTGATGTTTTGTGTTTTATTTGCCAGCTGCCCTACCACTTTATAGTCTTCTCATGCCAAACAGCTGAAGCTAACAGAGTTTAGGCTTGGTTCGTACTTGGGAGACTTCCAATAGCACTAGGTTACTGCTGAAAGCAATGGTTGTGGGCCAATAGGGGGTCCCTGAATAGTGATGGAGCACTGCTGCATAGATGGTGCCATTCTTCAGATGAAGCACTTAGCTGCAGCGTTCTGACTCTGTGATGAATAGGTTCCATGCTATGGCATATATCAAAAGAATAAGGGTTTTACCCAGTGCCTGGTCAAACTCCAGACCACCTCTTTTCATTTGGTTGCCTAATGGCCCCATTTATATCAGGCTACTCAGGAGAGGGGTATAGACAAAGTGCATCTACAGCACATTGTACATATTGTCTTCATATTTTTCTGAAGGTCCCAATTTGAAAGAATTGTGCTGTAATGAAATGTTGAATAGCTGAACAACCCCATTTTAAGCAGCTTATAAACCACACTTGCAGCTGAGTGGCGTCTTTATTGAAACTTTGCCACCGCAGTGCAATGTTGCCGATTGTGTCGAGTCAGCTGGTAACCTCAGAAGAATTAGAGCCCCCACATTTTACATTTTCACGGCATCATCCCTCTTGCAATCAGGTTCTATAGTAACCGAGGGGAACCAGGTGTGGTGCATTTGTCTGGACTGGTGCTATATATCTTCTTCAATGGACACTTCCGTTCCACCAGATTTATTATCAGGTCCTCTTATTGCATGAATTTGTGCCCAGTGCAATAACCATAGCAAGGACACTCTACTGTAACTCAATTTATCCGATGCATACGGCAGTTAGCCTTGCATATTGTTTGTCATTTAGCATGCTGAGTAAAATCTATTCTGTACCCTGTCTAGGCACTGAGTTCTGCATCTCTTACAGGAATTGGGAGAAAAATGAAGCTATGTAGCCTTTAGCCTTTAGTATTATGGTTTGATAGTAACGTTTGTACTCACCATTTCAAGTTGAATGTCCTTAAGTTGCTGCAAATAGAAGCATTTGGTCTGAGATCAACTTTTTATTTGTCATAAGTAACATGTGATATGTTCTCTTTGGCAATCAATTTTTCTTTAAACAGCCTCTCCTGTATCACTTTTCTTATATACTTTTTAGAAGTGCATTTTTGAATGCAAGTTCCCACTCGTAACGCATCTTGCTCAGTGGTATCATATTCTATAAGATATTTAAACAAATGTATTTTTACAGCAATGTATGGAGATGACACCATTAATCAAAATATTAAATGAAAAGCTTACAGTAAAATGCTGTTCTGACAGCATGCTATCCTACATACAGTACCTCTGACAGGATTGTTTAGACAGAAACAGAGGTGAGGAGTGAAAGGAGAGGAGAAGATAAATGTAGTGAGTGCAGTAAAGTCATCTTTCACTCTGAAATGCTTGTAAAATGACGCTTGCTTCCCGCAACGGTCCCGTTAAGAGCTGCATGTGCTGAGTAATTACCGGATTGCTTGACATTGATAACCTTTCTTGTGCTTTATCATCCTGAAGCACCAGGGAGAACAGAGTTTAAGTTTTTTTTTATATGTGGTGTAGCCTAGTCATTTTAAACGAAAAAAGCTCTCCAGATGGCATACCTTTCCATCGCACCAGCAGGGTGTGCCTGTGTAGCTACTGTAGGAAGCAGAGGGTGAAAATATACCATTAAGTAAGGCTGTGAAGTGAAGCCCACATTCATGCGCTGTTGTATTTCATGACACTGTAATCTTGTGACAGCCATTGACCATTATAAACATTGGACGACAGTGTAGTATAATGGGTAAGGAACTGGCCTTCTAACCTAAAGGTTGCATGTTAGATCCCTAGGTAGGATGCTGCCGTTGTACCCTTGAGCAAGGTACTTAACCTGCATTGCTTCAGTAAATATCCAGTAAGAAAAAAAAAAAAGCTGTGTAATTTGCTCTGGATAAGAGTGTCTGGTAGAAAATGCCCGTAATGCTGCCCGTAACGACATTTCACAATCAGTATTGTATCATAACTGTGTGGACTTCGTTTCAGAATATAAACTTACATTTTTTCTGCTCTGATTGGCACAAAGATTAGCTGCATTATACATTTTACAAACAATGCATGAATGTGTCCGTTCGTTGTTTCTGTTCGTACTTGTTATTATAGTCACTTGTATGCATATGGTACATCCAGTTTCAAGATAACAGAAGTGGTTTGGACTTGGCTAGTGGCCATAGCACGCTGCTATATTTTATTTATTATCCATCAGCTGAATGTATTTAATCTGTATGCAAAAGCTTCTTAATCATACTATAAATTTATGAAAAAGATAACTATTTCATCAACTTTCCATAACTTAAAAAAAAAACACAAATTGTCAATTGTTTTTTGTTACAATAATCATTTACAATTTGTCATTTTAACCTGTTGGGGTCAATTGTTCCCCAAACATAAAATGTATATAGAAGGGTTAAACTGTGTTAGTTGATCTACTTTAATTTGTTATGAAATAATCCCCCATGCACAGTGAGGAGGATGGTCCGAGAGGCAAAGAAAAATTCTTCTCCAAGAATTACAGTTTGATAATTACAGAAGTTGGTTGCATCCTAGGGTTACCAAGTCTCAAAAAAGTGCAATTAGATGCCACCCCAAGAAGCTATTTAGAAGATCTGGCAGAAGAAATAATTTGCTGTCATCATACCACAAAGATAAGCACCTAAACAAAAGTTTACTGGAATTTAGATTGAAACCAGGTGCTGTGGTCAGATGAGACCACAAGATTGAGCTTTTTGGCAATATATATAGGTGATTTTGGTGCAATAGTTAGTTATGCAGAAAAGAGCCTTATCCCCACTGTGAAATATGGTGGTGGTGGATCTCTGATAGTGTTGCCAACCGTCCCTTGAAATAAGGGACCATCCCTTATTATTTGGAAAAAAAAAAAACCCGTCCCCGTCGAACTGATAAGGGGACGGTTTTGTCCTTTTCGGGGGACTCAATGAATGAAGAGCGATTTTTTATGAGAAATTACGGTACCTTGGGCCTTTGAAGTAAAAAAAAAAAAAAAATTTGTTTTAAAAAAAAAGAAAAAATTTTTTTGCACTAATGACTCAAAGAATAAGTAAAAGTATTTCTTTTTTTTTGTGAGTGAGTTCAAATAGTAAGGCCAAAGATGTTTTTTTTACTACTAACTATTTATAAATTTTTTTATTTTTTATATTTTTTTATTTTTTTTATTAATCTGTAACTGTTGTTACTTTTTTTTTTTTAACTTTAATTGAATAATAAATTAGAAACTGTTATTTGTCACTGACAAATAAAATTATTGAATGTTAATGTTTAACACATGTTTCCCTAAAAAAAAAAAAAAAAAAAAAAAAGGTCAAATTGTGTGTTGTAGTACCTTAGCTTATTACAGATGCATGTATGGTATATAGATAGGACTTGTTTGTTAAGTAGTAGGTGTATATATATACATAAGTGTATTAATATAATAAAGTAATGCAGGTAAAAAAAAAAAAAAAAAAAAATAAAAAAAAATATGCCTGTGCGAGGGTGGCTAACCTTGATCTAATAGTTTTCAATTTCTGATAGTTGGCAACCCTAATCTCTGATGATCCCCCAAAGGCCCTGATAATCTTGTTTGGATACATGCCATCATCGACTCCATCAAATACCAGGAGATTTTAAAATCTCTGCCTCTGCCAGAAGGCTAAAAGTGGGTCATGGATATTTCAGCAGGGCAATGATACAAACCTAAACAAAAACTACAAAAAATGGTTAGCTGACCACATAATTACAATGGCTGTCCCAGTCCCCTGATCCCCCACGGGAAACAGGTAGGGTGAGCTTAAGAGCAGAGTCCACATACGAGGAGCAAGGACTGAAGAGATTCTGTAGGGAGGCCTGGTCTCAAATCCCTTGCTATGCTCCAACCTCATCAAACATTACAGGAGAATGGTCAGTGCTGTTATCTTGGTGAATGGAGGGTGCACAAATAACTAAATAAAGGGATGCCAATAATTATGACAAACATCTTCAAAATAAAAATACATTTTGGATTAAATATTAGTTTTTCCTTTGATCAATGCTATCCCAATTAAACTATATTTTTCCATTTTTTCTGGGGAAAGAAGACATTTTTTAACAATACATTAAACTAAATCCTGCACTTTTTGCTCATTATTTGAGGTTGCCAATAATTCTGGTGGGCACTATACTTGCATTGTTTGACAGGATGCACTTATTGTGTTGCACCCATGTCTAAGGCTGGATCAGTTACAAAATTGCTACTGTAAAGAAAAGCGTGTGTTTACCATAATCTGTTACAAAACCTTGATGGCTTTTTAAAGCGATTGGTTCCTGAGAGATGGGAAACAGTCTCTGGAAGATACTTTATTGTACTTGAAGGAGAGATTATATTTTCAGATGAAATTATTTCTACCATTTGCATATTTGTACATTTCACACCTCTTCACACTTTTGCTCCTGAATACTAAATATTTTTTTTGAAGATTGTATGGCAACAGCACATATGCTTCTGAATTAGAATATGCTTCTGTATTCATTTTCAAATGATAGGAGCCAGTGTAAATATTCCCTATGTCCCTACTCATTTGGTGATATAGATTCTTAATGATTCTACAATAAATTGACTTTAGGGCTATACATTTGTATATTTTGAAATATGCACTTCTTACTATCATACCACATATAAAATAAGCACGTTAGCACGTGATAAGCTGTGACCATATGCCAAAGTATCTGTATGTGCGGGTATAGTCTATTGCAGAAATATCAGACAGACCGACCTAATTACAGACTGAGTGACTAGCTGCTGGTCACAGCTGAAAATTACTCTGGTAAAAGTAGAAAGTCCCCCATTCAGTTGAGTAAAAGTACAAAAGTATCTGATTTAAAATGTAAGTATCAAAAGTAAACATAAACATAACCAGTTTAACATTGTACAACCTTAACGTTTGCCCCATCACCCAGTAACGTTAGCAGCTAGCTAGCTAACATTACATGGGCGAATGGAAACGGCTGGTCTGTCTGTTTGCATAGCTCGAAGCGTCCACGTTCGCGTATTTCCGTGAGGTATGTTTCAGCCCTTAAGGTTAGCTAACGGTAGCTAATGTTAGTTTAGCTATAACTATCAGTCAACTCAAAAATACCGGCCATATTTAACATTAACGCTAGCTAGTTAAAAGTAACATGGAAACTTGTGTTAAATTTAACCGATAATGTTAGCTATAACGTAGTCAGTTTACCAGATAGCTAGCATTAGCTAACTCAAAATATCATGCGTTGCACACGTCACTCTGGGTAACCCGGATCAAGCGTACTACAAAGGAGCAGAAAGAATTCTAACCGACAGACCAACAGACCGACCACAGAGTGACTAAATACTAGCTGAATTGCTACTAAAAATAGTTCACTTCTGTCAATGCATGGCACATGATGGCATTAGGAAATAATCAGTCTATTACAAGGATGATCAGAAAATACTATAGAGCTTCGTAGTCCCGCCCACTTTGGTGATGAGTCTGGTGCCACTTTTCAGAAAAAAATATAATGGGAATCAATGGACTGAAAATGTGTTTTTTCTTTATTCAGGCAGCTAGACGTTCAAAACACCAAAGAGAGGGGTTGTCACATTTTTAAATAATTTATAAAATTGGTCATTTTAAATTATGTCCAACAAATAAACAACAAACATGTTTTCAAAAAAACAACTAAAATGACTACAACATCCTGGCTACACTCCCACCAGTCACCACCACTGCTGGAGTGAAAGCCATAAAGCTGACACTTTCAACCAGGGATTCTGGATAGTGTAGTTATGTTTCTCAAACTCCGTTAATTATACGATTCAAATTAGATTTAAATGCGGTGGTGTAATATGATCATAAGGGTGACTGAAAGATCCTGAAGTGGGGGCAGGTAATGGCTTCCGGCAGTCTTCCGGGACCAGCCAGGGATAGGAGGGGGTGGGACCGCGGAGCTCTATGTGTAATCAGGACATATAATATTAATCTTTTGAACTCGTTCTCGTTGTGCTGGGGGTCTCTTCCAGCTAAGGCACTGTTCTAGTGCTTGGATGGGCTCTACAGTCCTGGATCAAATTCCGACTGTGCCAGTGCCAACTGTGGCTGGTAGCCCCACAAGGCAAAGCATAATTAGCATCGAGTTAAAGAGGGTTCAGATTCAGTCGACGAGACGTGTGCCTGCAGTCTGCATGCTAAAGCTGAAAATAAACAGTTTTTCTCCAATTCATGTGTGTTCAAGCCTCTTATTTTTAACAAACACACTTTCAAAAATTCTAAATATTAAATTATGACATGAGCCTATGTGAATATTCGATAAGTGTATTAATGCTCCTGTAGACATAGACACTTAGCAATACATTTCAATGGTGAACTCTATTGCATGAAAATCATTTCCATTTTTTCCCCGTTAACTGCTGGCAACAGAGGGCTCTCTTGTGACTGTGGCATGAGGTCAGACCCAGAGAGGGAAGACTTCAACTTTCCTATGAATCAGGGAACCAGGGCTCATGGCCTACCTTTCATTTTTGCAATGAGGAGGTTATATGAAACCCTGATACACAATCAATGGTGATTGATCAAAGTGCATGACCTGTTGAGGTGTGTGGTAATGGCATCAACTTTGACTTGCTCTTTATAAGATCTGAGTAGGCAATTCCCCTTTCTTAATTTGTCAAAGTGTCGAGGTCCCAAATGATTGGCCTAATAGACAGAAGGTTTTTTTTAAATGTGTTGCCGCGAATGTGTAATTTTGTACCTGGAAAAGGTTTAGTTTAATTTTATTTCTGAATGACATGATTTGTGACTTTTGGAAAGGAAACTGGAAAACTGGAAAGAAAAATTTATGTTTTGCATTTGTCATTTGTATACATACATTAATTAGGCAGCTCGCTATAGACACAATGCATCTTGCCTGACCCACTGTAACCTACCATTTTGTTAGTTCAAGGCATTAACAACTGCATTTTCAATGTATTCAATGGTGTAGTAATGCCTAATTGGTTATTTCATCAAACTGTTCCAAGCCTCCATCAGCAAAATTTCTAAACCTTGGGACTACAAATTTAGCATAACATTTTTTGTTTTCTTTAGAGCTAATGCTGTTCACCAATAGCAGTTGCTCCTGTAACTCTCAACAACACCCAATTTGTAAATATTTATACACGTGTTTGTTTACCTTGGTGATGACCTGCCCTCCCATCTATCCATTTTGCTTGATTCTGTTTTCTAGGAGCGCAACAGTGGCCAGGGCGGGCGCAGACCCATCATGGTAGGAATGCATATTACATTCATACCCCCCAGGCCTCTGGAACCTGTTTGTGTTTGTGGTGGTTGTGCGGTCCTAATCAAGTTACTGTGAACGTGTGTGCGTGTTTGTGTGTTTGTGTGTCTTGGGTTTTTGCCATTAAAATTGCTCGGCAGTGTTGTATATTTTCCCCCCACAGTCTGCACCCTGCTCTGCTCTACTCACCTCCTTCCACAGCTTTGTTCCTGGAGCTGGTCTGCCATTATCATCACTGGTCAAGAAGATTGCTGCTAAGGCACGGATAAAGGCAGCTTTGAATGATGTTACTTCTTATTAATTAAAGAAGACATCAGATAAATCTGTGCTTATCCTTGCTAGCAATGCAGTGAAGGTCTTCACCAGGGAAGATCATCCAAGGAGGACTGGTCCAGTATGTCAAAGGACAGAGGGGAGGGAGCGTGGTTAAAATTAACTACGGATGACTGAAGAATATAAATTGCATTTTGCCATAGAGGCTGTTATTCCATACTTTGGATGCACAAGCAACCTTTTAGGAAAAGATTTCATTGTGTTAATTGCAGAATATAGATTTTTATTTTTTATTGTATTTAAAGCAGTCTCATCTGACCAGCAGAATATGATACTGGGATCTACATCCAACGGTCAATTCCTTGAACAATGCGGTTTGTCCAACTAAACAAACATATTTTCCATTGTAAACACTGCAAGTAGCTATTTACAAGCATGTTGGATTTTAAAATATGTATTATAGTGGTGCAAAATAATGAATAGTACTGAGTAATAACAGGGCATAGTGGGCGGCAGTGTAGTATAATGATTAATGAACTGGACTTGTAGCCGAAATGTTGCAGGTTCGATTCCCAGGTAGGACACTGCCGTTGTACCCTTGAGCAAGGTACTTCACCTGCATTGCTTCAGTATATCCAGCTGTGGAAATGGATACTATGTAAATGCTGTGTAAGTCACTCTGGATAAGAGCGTCTGTTAAATGCCTGTAATGTAATGTAATGTGATTAGTAGCTCTGCGCCGCCTGTCAAACACAACGCATGTTGTAGGGTTGCCAAGTACGTCATGGTTTCGCTAACAGTGTAAACAACTCCACCCAGCTTCAGTCAGCTTCAGTCTGTTGGGTTTTGTTGACGGTAATGTTCTGGTGTGAGGCTGGGAAAGGCTTGGCAACCCAACTCACGCTTAAAGCAGTGCTGCACAGCTATCACTGTGCCCAGTCTGTTATAGTTCCAAATCTGCCTCCAAAGGCGCACTGTGTGTTCCTTTAAGTGTATAATGGAATCCTTTTCTTGAATATCTATACAGTTCTTTTTTCCGATGGTTTGATGGTTTGATGGTTTTGAAGTTCCACATGTCATAGTTCGCTAATCAATGCTATCGTTAGCCAATGCTACATAACTACCAATCTTAAAACATGTGAACTTCACTACCCTTACAATTGTATTCAGACATTTTGTCGCTAACTTCTTCAAGAGACTACCACAAAATGTGAAACTTAGCACAGAATTTTTTAAATAAAATCTAATAAAATACTAACAAGTTCTAAAAATATACAGATCATCAAGAAAAGGATTGCAATAGAGTCTAGATTATTGAAAAGGCTATAGAAAGACACGCTTGACCTCACTATAAACAACAACTGTCACGTAAAATGCTGGTATTGTGATGGTTTCCAGTGGCGGATAATCAAACGTGAAGGTAGGGGGATCAGAACAAGTCACTCACGCAAGTGAGGACCAATAAGGGAGTATAAACTATAAATCCCAAGAAAGAAAAGACAGGAAAACAATTCCTTGTAGCTAAACAGCCAAATGAAAATCAACCCTTGAAAAATGTTATTACAACAGTAATTGGTTAGTGTTTTCCCTGCTACAGATTCCATGGATACAAATATAGAAATAATTTTCACAGTGCAGTGTGTTTTGTTTTTGGGTATGTTTATTCTTTTTTGTATACAAACATGCTATCAGAAGGCTGAAAATGACTGTATTTCAAATTGAAAGTACTCGAATGCCTGTTAACATAAGAACAGGCTGGTAAAGGCTTATGGGTCATACACCATAGCTGTGCTCAATGTGCTAACGGAAAAATATGATGACTCCTGTTAAAGTCACTTATGAAGCACTGCAGTCCATCAGCAAACATTTACTAATTTAGGGCAGGCACACACACACACTTTCATCAGTTTAAGTCGTGTCTAAATGGCATTTTCTTATTGCTCAAATGATTTGTGGCCCATTTTTTTCTTGAACAGTCTTGATGTTGATTGCAGGCCAGCTTTTAAGTGTCTATATGCCAATCAATCAATCCAAGTTTGTCACAAATGTTGTGCAGGCAGGACAAAACCTACGCAGACCTCCATTACAGGAGGGAGGGATTCATTATTTGTAATTCACTTCATATTTGCTGAGTTTTAAATCAATATTAAGTGATTTCTAAAATCATATTTGAGTTTTTTTTCCCCAGTATGAGAGATGTCTACCATACTTTCCAGTGTCAATCAGGCAAAAGTGAATACTCCTGAATAGAGACTTTTATCTACAATGCCATGGTTAAAGGGAGGCTTTTTGAAGGACCATAGAAGACATGCTTTTGATAGAGGGGTTCTCAGTTCTACAATATGCTCTATGGGGTATTATGACCCAGATTTGTACAGAGCAAAATTAGTACTCATTCAAACATTTTGAGCACCATAATTAGGTCAGGCTGTTTCAACAGAAAATGTCCTGTCAGTGCTGACTAATGTACAATATTTGTTTTAGGCCAAAAGGTGAACATGCATCTTTTTTGAAAAGAGGCCGTTTTGGCGTTTAACATGGCAATCAACTGTAACTTTCATTGTCAGTTGCTAAATGCCAAATGTCAGGATAGATGCCCAGTGCCCAACAGTGCTGCTTCCCAGTGCTGTCTAGGGGTGTGAGAGAAGGGCAGCTGAGCTGTATTATCTGTGCTGCTGTCAACAGACCCGATAGGGCAAGTGAAATCCTGTTACTGACACCTCCCGCACTGCGGCATGAGACGAGCAGGCCCACGCAGCCCACGCCACACTTCACACATAGCTTCAGTAATTAAATGGCATAGGCTCCTGTTTGTGTGATGATGAGGGACTCTGACAATAGAGGAAAGGTCCACCTTCCGATGGATCTGGGTCGTCACATGATCGCTTCAGCCTTTGCTTATCTCTAGAGCCGGCTGTGGTCCAACCCTGAAGGCTTTTCATTAATTTGTGCACAAACACCTACAGACTGCAATCAGGCTTGTTTATGCCATGCCATCTTGATAGCTGTTCAGCAACCTACTTTTGTTAATGTGAACAGACTTGGGGTTTTATACAGTGACATTGTTGTATTCCAGACAGTGCTTAGCCTATAAATCAACACATGGGAGTGGTGTCAAATGTGCAAAATAAGGATTTCACAGCCTGGCACTATTTTGATGTAAATATTTACTTATCATCATCATACAGTATATCTTTGTCAGGGGTGTGGGTTCAGCTCTCTTACATGCTGGAGGGATGAAGCACAATAAAGCTCATTCCTTGAAATGTATTATTGTTATTTTTTTATAACATATCGCTCATTTTTTTATGGAAGATCAACACATTTCATAGAAATGAAACAAAATAGTCATATACGTTGACATACATCTATCATCCTGAAGGTCTAGAAACATTGTGATGTGATTTTTAGATTATTTTGTCTACCTCTGATTTTATTAAAACATTTTTTTTTCTGGTAGCAATTGTGCATGTACTTGTGTATATGTGCGACTATGAAAACTTCAATGTGATTATTAGATTTTTTAGTGTACAGGGATGAATGCAAAGTTTTGGTTCTCCCTTAATCGTGATGTTTTTCTGGCCCCTGCGAAAAGCCAAGGGAACAGTTGTGCATTGCAGCTAATTCACAGCAACACTCACGAGCCCCCCGGGCGACGTGAGAGAACACAACACCGGAGGCTACACAGCTGTTCATGCAAATGTTCACTGATGACCTTGTTTGTTTGCTTTTCCTTTAGATTTTCTCAAGGAAACACCACATAGACACTTTAGAATTTGGGGGAATTTTACACAAAGGGGAGAGTAACTCTGTAACTAGTAACGCACCAGAGGGAGAATTTTAAAAAATAAATATCTGCCGCATCTGATAGAAAGCTGTTTTGATTGCCCATTCACATAATGTCAGGCTACCTCAATACCCAGATCACCCAGTGAAATTTAATTTCAACTGCTGTGGAGATGTATGTGATGATTTTACATTTGCTGTGCATGTTTGTCTCGTTTGCTTGTTTTTTTTTTTTGTTGCTAATTTCTGCTAAAATGTTTCACTTGTGAAGAGGCCCAGTAAATGTCAGAGTATTGAATCATTAGGATGCCATCTGGTTATGATTATGCAGAATGGTATGGGTGTCGTTGTCAAGATATATTGACAGTGTTCAGAGGAAATGGATGTGAATATCTGTAGATGCTGAGTTTGAGCCTGGTTTGAGTGTACCCTTTAGGGTCCTTTCCCTAAAGTTAAAATGATCATCAGTACAGAGACATGTCTGGAATGACTGTTGCAGGTCAATTAACATACAAACTGCCAGCTCCACCACTATTGTGTTAATGATATTTAGACATGAATAGCTTGAGGCAGCAATTAGACCTCTAAAGCCATTTTTAAAAATTGAGGCTGTCGGCTATTTCGTTGTCATCATTTCCAAAATCAAGTCTTCCATCCTTATTGTAACTTCAATTTGCTGAAATAATGTGTCCTACAGTGTTCATAAAGTTTTGGTTCCAGTCATAATAAATTTGATATAAATGCACAAGGTAGAAAGAAAAATATATATAATCTGGTTCTCAAATTTTTTGTATTGACCTCAAAGGGTAGAACAACAAATAGCTCCTTATGAAGAGCTTTTGAATAATTTAGTGTGTGGTGATATTTTTGTTTTGGCTGAATAAACACAGAGGACATCTGATATTATTACTGAAACCACCCTATAGTACATTGTTACCATTTTTCTAGATGCTGTAAGCCAAGCGAGAGAATACTCTCAGGGCTCAAGCATACCAAGCGTGTAATGTCAAATACTGAGACTGCCTTTTAGGAACTCGGTTTGACAGCTAACCATTCCTTGTGTTCTCCCGTTTTACTTTTCCAACAAAAGCAGAGGGTACCATAATTGGCCGTTCCTACAAGTTGTAACTTAGTCATTACTACCAGGCCATCTCTCATACACATCTATTTCCTTCACCATTACAATTTGCAGAGCTGGCCCTGCAGTTAGGAAGATGATAGAGTGTTTGTGTGTGACAGGCTGTTACCGAGGCAAGCTCCAAAGGGATTGACTTAACACAGCCTTTTCAAAAAACAGCTAGTTGGTCCCTAGATCAAAGTAGCGTTATTGAACTGGGCAATAAGTCTTATTGATTAAACCATAGCCGAGAGCTTGTGTGTGTGTGAGTTGAATGATTAATTTTGAAGCTGACATATCAAAATATGTGTATGGTTTGGTATATTACAGTCAGCTCATGTTGTATTCTCTGCTTTTTATATTCTTATTGCAGTCACTGACTGATTTTCTAATATTTTAGAGTTCTTTTTTGCCTAATTTTATACTGTGAACAATCAGTACAATGCAAATTGACGCCTCTTTTGTACTTCCTGTTATTGTAGTCATGCTGTGATACTTTCCAACATCTATCAATTATTATAATTACATGTCAGATGTAGTGTGTCTTCAGTTACTTATGTTTCAGAATGAATTGAGTGTTCCAAGGGGCTTATAGGTTCGTTGTCTATACATGTTGGCTTGTAAGACTTCATAGAAAACATATTTTGCAATCATGGAATGACAAATGAGCTTGTTAAAATGCAGTTCTTATGTTCATGTAAACAAGGGAGTTACAACCTACAACTTCAACATTTTTAACAAACACTGTGAAAGCGGTGGCCTTGTCTATACCAGAAAAAAAGTGGCTAAATAAAGAATTAATTTTCATTTGTCTGCAGGACGGAAATCGCTCTGTTGTCAAACTGTGGCATTATCCAACCAACCTCTATGACCTCACTGTTTGTCTCTCAAAAGAAAAGTAAAAACGCTGCTGCCATAGAAACACCACAGTTCGTCTTGATGGAATGACTGTACATATGAAAATACTCGTATATCCCACACGTTGGGAGTACGTGACTGATGCAAATGGATGTTAAACCTGTGCAACCCCTGCATTTTTATACAGCTACAACTGCAAATACCAAATTAACATGGCACAGCGCTTGGCTGCGGATACTCCATTTATCAATTTCTCGTTTATAAAGGCATCCTGGCCAGCTCAGAATAGCTGCCATTCATCACCGTTCAGAAACACAATGGATGCAATAAAGAGCCCTCTTGCTCTCTGACAAACAGATATCACAGCCAACTGTCGCTGTCTCACAAGCTTTACCGTCTGTCTGTGCTATCTCAAAACAATCTATTACAGCTTCCGTCTGCCAAATCCACTTTACAGAGACAAAATCATTTGAATGGAATGCAAATGAATACACCGTGGTCAAATTAACTTTCAAGTTACTCAATAAATGCATTTAATGAAATGAGTGCGTTATGATCTGGTATGACTGGGGGGAAAGCAAGAATAAATCAACTGGCTTGCAGGCATGCATTGTTAAAAGTTCTCCCCTCAATAATATTCAGAAGTTATTTTTATGAGGAAAAAATGGTGCTCATTCTAGGTTAAGATAAATAATACATGCCCTGCGTCAGTGTGACGGTTGTCATGCCTTTTATCTTCGCCTTCCGTGTTCAGCTTGAAATGGTCGGATGTTGCGACTTTCAGGGTCACATTTATAAAACATTTGCCACCAAGACTGTTTCTTTTAGGAGCAAAAATGGCACCATGGTAACACACTTGGCTAATTAGAGAATACCACTTGGGATTTGTAAGCGCTTCAGTTTTAGTTTATGCAAAGGTGAATCTGATTACATTCGTAAAGGTACTTTAAATGTGATATGGTGGGTGGGTAATTGTGAAAATGACTGTATGTTTCTTGTAGGTAACTTGTAAGGTCTACTTATCCTCTTCCTTCTTTGTCGCTGTGTTTGTCGTTGTACTGATGTTGGGCTGCATTCATAGCTGTGTATGGTGTGAATATAACACAGTAGCCCGCCGTTACCTTTCTCAAACAGGAGTATCAGTGCTACTGAGCATGTTGTCATATTATAAGAAACAGGCAATTTTGTTCTCCAGGTCACCTGGCTGTAAAATACAGACATAGGAAGTATGTATGTATGTATGTATCAGTATTTATGGATAAAATATTTATAAATATTTATATATATATAGAATGTAGAAGAACTGACAAGAGCAGACTCTTATGTAGGCTAAACTGCCTCAGTGTTGAAGAAGGTGATATAGGATGCTGCAGCCTCTTAGAAGGCTTTCATTTTACTCAGGTTCTTAGACTAATGACATCATACTCAGCAGGAGCAATTTTAGGGCCCTGTTCAGGAACACCACGAGACAGCACTGGATCCCATCTCCTTGTCTTTTTGTTCTTAATGTCTTGTGTTTAATCTATCCATTTATCTGTTACTTCCTCCCATTTTTTTTTCTCCCACTGTGAGCACACACAGATACACATACTATAGTCTTTGTAATGGACCCACAAACAACTAATTGTATTCTATATGGATATATCTTCTTCTATAGTGCAAATAATACCATTTATTTGGTTCATTCACAGGTAACCACCAACACAACTACAACCACCTGGTTCTAACTAGCCCAACTCGTACACCTAAAAATGGTAAGGACATAAATGGATGGATTTCATCTTCAGTTTTATTTTCTATGTGTGTGTGTGTGTGTGTGTGTGTATATATATATATATATATATATATATATATATACAGTGCCCTCCACTATTATTGGCACCCCTGGTAAACACCCGTTTGGTGAATTAGTTTAATCTCACACTGAAAAAACCTTTAATTGAAATAAATTTATTATGATAATTTTTATTTTATTTTTAACAAAACCATGTGTGCCACAATTATTGGCACCTCTACATTTATATAGAATAAAGTAATCGTTTTTAATATTTGGCTGTATATCCTTTGCGTGCCATGACTTTCTGATGTCTGTGACCCAACAACACTTATTTTCTCGTACTCTTACAAGCGAGACTATAACGTCTCTGCATTTGAATGGATCTCGATAGGAATTGGGGGGTGGGACTAGATTAGTAAATTACACTGGAACAGTATGGAACACATGGTTGGCTAAATGCTTCTAAGTCGTCAAGAGTCTTTATGATATCAAACAATTAAAAACAACCACATGCTGCTGCAAAAATACAGAGTAGATATGGGATAGATAACTTGAGGGTTCTCCTGATTCTTTTTTTTCCATTTTTTCAGATAGAGAATTGAGAAGGAAGGACAACCCTTAAAAATCCCTTAAAATCATTACTGCATATCTGGCAGCAGAGTGACGGTTTTACGCTCGTTTGATACCTCAGACCCTTGATGACTTACAGCCATTTTACCAACCATGTAGCCCGTAGCGCCATCAGTAGCTATTAGAGCTACAGGTGATTCGGCCAATCATAAAAATGCCACATCGAAATAATATATTTCTCTAATATCTGATTGGTTGGTTTGGTCATATAAAACATTCGAGACGCAGCGAGAGAGGTCAGTTTATTTGATCAATCTATGCTTCTTGATAACTAACTGTTAGGCTACGCATTGCTTAGGATATAATATTCGCTATAGCCTAGCTTACTCAGTGAGTTGAGGATAGTGGCGAGAGTCTCCATCTGGGAGATTTGATTTTAAATAGATTGATTACATGTTGCATCTAGCCTAACGTTAGTTGTTATAGCTGCGATTCTGCGAAACATCTGCAACATTGCATTAGCTGGCTGCACATGTGTGTGCGCGTCCGTGTGTGTGTGTGTTAGCTAGCCTACAGTAACTGCTCTTACGTTCACTATCACTCTCATGGTGAAACGGCAGCCGTCAATAGAGGAAAGCTCTAGCAATAGAGGCGAGTATGGCTAAAATATCAATTAAAATGATGAGTCAGTTACAGTAACATAGTTTCACATGTAAATAGAAAATAGCACAAAGAGACTTAAATGATGAAGGAATATATCTTTAATATACTTGTTTCCAAGATTAGATAATGATTTGGTATTATTGGGCATAAATAAAGTTGTCCTCCTAAAACTTTATTTATGAGATGAGGGGGGGTGGAGATGGGTTTAAAATGTAATACAATTATCTTATCCACTAATATACTGATTAGTCTATACTTTATTGAGATGCTTCATAGGAAAGCATCTCAAATCTCATCTAGGGCTTTAAAAATAAAAATCTTCAAAATGTTCATAAATTAAACATTTTATTTTAGAAAATTCCCTGTGTGATCTTGTGTAGAAATTCAGGAAATAAGTTTTAAAAGGCTCAATTTTTTATGGGGGAGGACCCCGAGACCCCCCGCTACTTCGTCCCTCTCTTTGTGCCCCACCAACTTCTCTTCATGACCCTCCAATGAAAGCTGTCTAGAAACGGCCCTGGTGCCCAGTGCAATGTCAATGGTACCACTTCTGAGGTGAACTGATATTTAGATGGCATCAGTCGGTGGGGCTTAAATCATGATGATAAATGATAAATACATCTTTTTAAGCAGCAGATAACTAGCATGTCTGATGTCATTTGACATGATGGATTCTTCTAATGCACCAACAAACTGGTTTGAAACATGTTTTGTCTTCTTTGGACAGTCTCTGCAATTAAAATGTAATTAAGTACAATACTGCACAGGGTAAACTGTAAATAATGCATGTGTGTTAATCAATATGGGCTATGTGTGTTGTGACTGGAAAAGCTTTTTTATAACGGAGATGGTTCATTGGTCACCACAAATTCGGGTCAGATTATGTGTGTTCAAATACTTTGTTTTCAAGGTCCTGTTGGACATTCAGAATTTCCTGTTGATCACAAATGGCGACAATTATTTAATGGTCAGTGGACAAAAGCAAAAGGCAAAGTGTTATGTCATTTACTAACCTATTATACTCATTTAATTTAGTGTATCTAAATTAAGATTCCAAGTGGGCAGAAATGGCTGGTCAATGTTGGCAGTGTATAGTACCTAATTTAAAAGCAGTAATCCCTTTTTCACTTCCTAATCACTATTTTTTTATGTCACTCAGCCTTTGTTGCAATCATGGCTGTATGGTGTGCTAAATAAAAGTAATCTACTGTACTTCAAACGTAAACAGGGATATATGTAAATCCAAAACATTAACCAGATCCAGAAACAAGATATAGTTAAGCACAATATGGTACAGAAAAACTGAATCAAGTACCAGGTATTTAAACCTTATATCCTAAGCAGTTAGTTATCAAAAAATTGTTCTTCTCGTGAGAAAAAGCTTTCAGGAGCTGAAAAAAATTAAAATAATCATAATAATTAAGTGTGATAATCATATCAGTTACAGAAAAATTGCTATATTGCTGGTATTCCGTCATATTCTATCTCATATTTGAAGCGAAGTTTTTTTTTGTGTGTGTAAATTATTAGATTGTCACACCTTAAAGCAATGATACACTTTTCACTGTCCATCTTCATCTGTCTAATGAAAAACAATTGCCCTCGAGTCAAGTTAGTGTTCCGTAAAGGTCACGCTAATTCTGACCCGTTATATCATTTTCATGCTCGGATAAGATGCTGAGGTGCAGTACATTCAAATGTTCTATGCTGTCATTTTAAGATCAGTTTAACTATTTTTGCCTTAAGCTGTATATGACATGACCCTTTTAAGTAAGGCATTTTAGTCTTTTAACTGATAAGCCATGACACTTTACCAGATCTGTCATGTTAAACACACGTATCAGTATCTGAAGACGTAAATTAACTATAGCTGTATTGTCGAGGTGCCATTCTTTTCCCGAATATGAAATTAAACATGTGATAAAGTGACACCTATGGCCTTGTCAAAGTCACAACTAAATTGTATTTAAAGCTGTGAAAATGTTTTAACATTTAATAATATAGCTAGCAAACATGTACATAATTGATGTAATGCAAATACAGCTAACTAATTATACATTTGCTTTACGTTTACTAGACATCGGCACACATAGTAAGAATAGTGTATCTATTGTTAAAAAGTAATGGTGCCCATCCACAGACATTTTAGCAACTCTTTGATGCAGGCTTTCTAGAGGGAGAAAATAAAGTAAGAACTTGAAATTACATTACAGAATGTCTATTGAAGATAAGCTTAACTGTAACTTATGTTTCCCATATGAAAGGACAAAACTTTCTGAATTCTATCCTGTAATCATGAAATAATTTAATTACAACAAAGAGTTTAGATTTTTTCAGAGCTCAGTGTTCACGCTCATACTCGCTGTATCGAATTTGGCCCTTTCTTTTCTTTTATATGGCATTTTCTTTATAAGTAATATTGTTGAATATTATAATTTCAGCAATACACATTATAACTACAGTATATATATATATATATATATATATATATATATATAACATAAAAATCATTGCATTGTGTGACAGCTTTACATTGGAATAGCATTAATGATTTTATTGAGAAAAATAATGCTAAATGGCTGGCATATCTGGTAAGCTCACAATATATCTCAGACAGTTTTATTACTGATCTTTTTAATACTTTTTTTCACTTGGATTCTTTAGCCCACAGAGCAGTGAGACATGGTAAGTAATACACATATACACCTCTGTACATGTGTATTCTCCTTCTCCACCCAGTGACTTTTGCCCTTTCAGTGCAGGCTGTTATTTATCAGTAATATTGATCAAGGGCACCAGACTAAGGCATGGAATGACTCTATTTTCCTGGGCAGAATGAATGTGTCAGACACCGAACAGGCACCGGTGCATAACTCTCTCTCTCTCTCTACCTCACTTTTGTTCCACATGGTTCTTGGTGTTGTATGTTCCCATCATTCCTGCTGCAGTAGTCACCTAGCCGTATTTCTATACCTGCCACGAGGTCTGCGTTTTCGTCAGAGCCCTGGCGTCGCTCCCCCTCTGCTTTGCTGCGGCATGACGGACGGCCATTTGCGCGGGGCCTGGAAGCAGTGCAGCGCCCCGCGTTGGCAGCGCACGGCATTGCACCGACCCCTCAGCTGCTCAGACAGACACAAAAACAGGAATGATCATTGGCAATGCGATCGTCCTGAAAGATAAAGCTATCTTGGTGTGCGGAAGGCGTGGTGGACTACTGCTGCCTGACCATTGTTTAGTCTCCCCCTAAAGAACATGGACTGCACAAAGACACCCTGACTCCCACTCCCGCCCTATCTCCCACCCCTCCTGGGCACCTCTGTGCTCTCAAATGTTGTCTTTTTTTCCGGCGGTTGATTGCACTCTGATTGCCGTTTGCCGCTATCTGTGTTCTGTTTACCTGCAGAGAGCTCTCGGATGAACAGTATTCTTACCTCACAGACAGAACCCTACGACCTGTCTTTCTCCCGCTCCTTCCAGAGCCTCTCCCACCTGCCCCCTTCCTACGAGTCAGCCGTCAAATCTGATCTAAGCAAATATTCTTCTCTCAAGAGACTAAGTAGGTGAAACTTCATTACATGCTGTATTCGGTATGCAAAAAAATGGGATTCAAGCGTTACATTTTCCGTGATGGGGTGTTGCAGTGGAGCCAATAGGTTACATGCGATGCCTCTTTTCCTAAAATTCATTCATCAGTTGACTTTCCAATCAAAAGAAAAATGATTAACCCCAATTTCAGCAAATTACCTCCTTCAGTGACTTCAAGTGGCATTCAATTTGGCTTTATCTCTGGCTAATAATAGTTAATGTCTCTAAAGGACATCTTTAAATACACATGTCACCAGTTGAGCATTCTGTCATTTATTATTAAATTAGCAGACCTGCCTTATTGTTTTATATATTTTTTGATGTCTAGCGTACCATCAGATTTAAAATGTTTGTGCATGACCATGCTACATATACATTTTGTGAACCGTACATTTTGAAGGGCTCTTCCTTGATAATGACTGTTGCTTACTTCTAGAATGTTCAAATGTCTACACAGTACACACACACACACACACACACACACACACACACAGAATTGTTATGGAAAGTCATACCTGCTGTATCAATGAATTAGAGCTAAGGTGATTTTGACGATTTTTCATTATCCTCGGTTTTATTAATTTTTTACAAATTAAACAGGTTTATGTAATAGATAACCCCTCATGTAACCACCCATTTTGTTTTCAAGACTTGTCCCTATCAGGATATGTACAGCTTAGGCTTGGATATGGTATGAACTAGTTGGTAGGCCCTATCATGTGAATAATAACAATTTTCGCTTACTAAAAAATATGTGTATATATCCAAAACCTGGATTACCTGCTGGAAATATGCTCAGAGAACTGAAATTAAACAGTTTTCTTTTATTTTCATGACACTGCAACCAATTCAAACAATAAATAACTAAATTTAACAATAGTAAATTATAAAATAAAACAAATAACCATTATATATAACTATATTAATAAAACTAAATAAATAGCATTTTTTATTATATAAATAGCTATTTATATAATAACTACTAATTGTTATATTTTTTTAACCAAATGATTAGGCTACAAGCTATTGAAGTGGGTGAACAGCAGCCCACAAAATAAATGGCCTGAAGTGCCTTACTGATAACATTTAACGTTACTGATAGCCTACTACTGCTGGTGACAAAACAGCCGGAACTTAGCGAAACTTAGCCGTGCTTTTCAAACGCAACCCTGATTTTACTGTTGGTCAATTCAACATATTTGAGAGTTACAAGTCTCCGCTGTATAACCAAAAGAAAATAAAACAACCACACATTCAGATATATGAGATTAAAAAGAGTGCTTTTTGACAAAACATTGCTTTATTCGGCTTCAAAGGATACATCTCACAATGGGCTAATATGATAAGGCACTATGTGTAAGCAAAATGTAAAATGCACCAGCTTTGTAAATGCACTGTATACTTCAGCAGCTTTCAGTTTTCAACAGTGATGCATTCATGAGAACATTGTAAAACATCAAGACAATAAGAGATTGATGGTGGTTCTAGCTTAGTTTTTAGCAGTTTTTTTTGTCTGATTATCAATTCTGGTTAGACAGAAAAACACGTTTTATATGGTTGAATCAGGCTCAGTTCAACATTTAAATTTATCTTTTCAAAAATAACGTGATACAAAAATATATGTGATAGAAAAAACACACAAAAACTAATTGGATCACAATCAGATGCAGGCAATTGTAACACCCTCAAAAGATCATTCTATACATGTAGTAGAAATGGAGTGGATATGCAGTTTTTTATGCTGCAACGTCTACGCCATGAGCTTTAGCCGGGTTAATCATTGTATAGAACATTATGAGTCATTAGCATTCTGCAACGGTATCTCGTTTCAGAAAGGATTTAATTTTACCTCAAGGAGGAGCAGCGTGGGGATGAGAGATGAGAGATGATACATTCACGCAGCCGCCATTTTATTGCATGCCTGGTATAAAATCAAGCTTGTCTTGCCATGTGAATTAGTGCAGTTTATGTAGGATTCTGCTGCGTAATGCAGTTATAACTCAACGGCTTCCAGCATGGAGAAAAATAACCAAGCGCTGTCCCCACTGAAGGCTGTACGCCTGTATGAAGTATGTTTGCTGGCCATGGATTGTAAATGAAGGATCAAGATCTCTTAACACCATCGGCCCCCTCCGACCAGCCAGCATGTGTCGAGCCAAAGAGAAAGGACTATTCCTGGCACCAGGTCCTTGTAAAGCCTCCTTAGGCATTGCCATCAGAACAACACAGATTGGCTTTTAAAGGGAATCATTTGCTGTAGCAAATAGCGAAGAGGCTTAGCTGCTTCTTCTGTAACTCCAGTTATGTTTAGTCTCCTTTGATCTGGTTGGATTGTGCTGGTGAAGGGGAAAGCAGCTTAGACCTCTTTCAGAGATGTTTCCAAATGCCTTTATTAAAAAGCCCAAGAGAAAAACATTTGGATCTCAGATTTAATTGGTGTGGATCCATTATTATTCTGTTCACACATTTATTAGTATTCCCTCTATTTTCATTGTCTCTTGGATCAAAATTATTTGGCCTATTAAAAGTAACATTATGTAGATGTATGTGAAAGTCAGATGGGAACAAAATGGAATATACACCTTGATTATCGTACAACTGTACATATATCACGTGTCATGTGTGTTATGCATGTAATGTACACCATACAACATATTGGTATTTTACAATATACTGTATGGTTGTTTAGTTATTATTCATGTCCATCAGCAGAAGCAGTGGCAGCCTATGTGCTGGAAATAGATGAGGGTGCAATGTTGCTTTTAAACTGACCTTCATTAATTTTGCTTAATTAACTGTGAATTAAACTAATAATGAATTAATCACAAAAACTAAGTTTTAAGTGAAATGTTTGCGTTTGTCAAAATCCTCGAAAGACAGGGAATTTAATTTATCAGCCCTAACGCTAACATCAGCCTGCTCTCCGTAAAGGTATATTCAGTACAGAGCTTTGACAAACTGCTACAGCCCTTGCACATCTACTGTAGTCTACATCAAACCACATGTATTCACCACTGGGCAGATTGCTAAAGATTCAAGCCTTGGAATCAGAGTAGGTATATTGACTAGTAGGCTATATGATCTGAAATTATGAGTTGAAAATTTGTTTTATCATAGCTATACACTTTGCACTATAATATCTAATTCAGGATCTAATTATCTCCACTAGTTATAACAGCGATACAAGATATGTGGTCCCAAGTAGGACACATACTGGAAATGAGGCATGCTTTATAAAAGTGCAAAATCTGTAAATCTATTACTGCCAGCTTTAATATCCACAATTGCCAATAGTGTACAGAGCACCTAAGAATATTAATTAGGCTCTTTGAGAGAATGTTTGAATCTTAAGCAATCTGCCCAGTGGTGAGTGTTTGAAGTACAGTCGACAGGGCTGTCAATGCTCTGTGCTGATACACTTTGATGGAGAGCAGGCTGATGTTAGCGTTAGGGCTGATCATTTAAATTTTCTGTCTTTTGAGGATTTTGGCAAATGCAAACATTTCACTTAGAACATGTTTTTGTGATTAATTTCTTTAGTTTTTACACCGGGAGGTTTAATTAATACTTTGAAAGTAGTATAATAGCAGCATTAGCGAGCATTGGCTACTTATTTTATTCAAATGCAAACATCACTCCTAGTTACACAAAACATAATAAAAAACTCATGATAAACCATAACAGGTAGCCTATCTTAGGTAACTTAGCCTAACAATAACCTACTAATAGAGCTCCGTAGTCGCGCCCACTTTGGTGACGAACGTCCAGTGCCACTTTTCGGAAAAAATATGAGTCAATGGACTGAAATAAATATTTTTTCTATATTCAGGCAGCTAGTCGTTCAAAACACCCAAGAGAGGGGTTGTGACATTTTTAAATAATGTATATAATTGGTCATTTTAAATTATGTCAAACAATTTAACAACAAACACGTTTTCAAAAAAACAACTAAAACAACTACAACATCCAAGCTACTCGCTCACCACCACTACTGGAGTGAAAGCAATAAAGCTGACACTTTCAACATGGCCAGACTGATAGTGATTCTCACTCTTGGTGATACTCTTAGTTTCACTTCCATAATAAGACAAAGTGATAGCCATTTTCGCTAGCAGAGCAGCCGGTAGCTACTGCTTACTAGCAAAAGCGGGAGCTGGCGATGTACGACCGGGGATTTTGGGTAGTATAGTTATGTTTCTCAAACCCCGTTAATTATATGATTCAAATTTGATTTAAACGCGAACTAGCTTTACTGGATCCGACACGAGTGCTTGCCACTTTGGACAGTGTGTGACAGCAGTCAGCAGTTGACTAGTGGGTAATGGCTGCTGCTAATGTTACTCGGTGTGCCTGCCTATCTGCTCTGTCTGCCAGTGTGTGCCCGCGGCGCTAGACATAACGCTCACCCATTGTTCACGTGTTTAGAATGATTAAATTATTCATACCTTGAGCCTGCCGGATTTACGAGTTAGCATTTTGTTTCACCATGTTAAGTCTATGGGCAATTCATCATCAAAATTTTGAGGTCTCATTCAAATTTAATAAAGTTTACAGCCATGAAAGTATAAAAAGCATGCAGGTCTTACAATGACCAACGGAATGAGGGGGTCTTGTGTCGGAATCCTTTGGATTTAAATTTAGTTATATTTGTGCAAAAAAAGTCTTAGTGTTTTATGCAAATTTTTATGGGGTACCCGTAACTTTGTAATGGCCTAATGTAGCTTTACCAAAAACAGTATTTGAGCCCATGGCGATAGTAGGCCACATGTGAAATGGCATTGAAAGCGGAGATATCGAGGTTCAAAAATAGCTGTTTTACATTGAAGTGCTGACCAACGCAAACATACACTGAGCTACCAGTAGCCTACTCTTTCTCGGTTTAGCACATCAGTTTCTTCACATAAAAAAAAGTTTGAAGCATTTGTCAACCCACGCATAATTTGAACAAAGGAATAAAATGAGTCTTTGCTTCCAATGTCCATAATTGTGGTGTGCTGAACACCTAGAAATCAATCAATTCATCTGCACGTGCTTATCAAAGTGCATAGATTTATTTTAAGATTTCCCCTGTGTTTTAGCATGCAATTATATAGGGTGATTTACCTATTGAAGTTAAAAGTGCACTCTTTATGACTAAATTGATTTGATTAAAAATGTAAGTCTATAGACAAGCTACCACAAAAAAAGGAAATTAAGAGAAATGGAATTGCCTGCCAATGGGCATTGATTATTCAGGCACGCTAGTTAATTAAGCAGAAGAAAGGAAAATGGGTTTCAAGTGCAAAAATTGGCATGAAGGTGAGACTTTATTTTTTTCTGTGTCAAGCTGAACCTCAAGAGTCACCAGTGAATATATAATTTCAGGTTCAGATCGTGTTTCTCTCCCAACTGGATTATTGCACTTCCTGTCCTGCAAGCCACTCCAACAATATTTATGTGTATGTATATATAAACAATCATTCCAATAGTTGCTTTATGTTTGTAACAATATCACACTGTAACATATAACATTGTGATATTTTAATAATACAGTGTGGCTCCTTTAATGCTTCTTTTTTTCTGTAATCATAAAACAAATTTGAATTACAGCAGTATGTTAATACTCACACAACGAAAAATACATACCTATATACAGTGGGTTGAAAAAAGTATTCAGCCCCCCTTATCATTTCTCATATTTTGTTGTGTATGAACATTTGATGGACATTTATTTATTCAGGCTTTTTGGCTGGTATTCAACGTCAAAAAAGGCTACAATGTTAATGTGAAAACTAAAATCTACAATTTGTTACAGTCAGATTTGTGCTTTGGCATATGTATTTTATTTGTAATAAAACAAAATCACATGTGGTTAAAGTGCAGATTCTCATCTTTTATTTAAGGGTATTTTTCTACAATTTGGCTTCACCATCTAGAAATTACAGCACTTTTAATACGGACTACGTACTATATAACTAGAGGCAACATGCAAACCACTAGTTAGCCTCAAAACCAGGATGGCCAGGTTACAGTTTGCTTAGACATACCTAAAAGAGCCTGTAGAGTTCTGGAAGAAGGTCTTCTGCACTGATGAGACCAAGATGCACTTGTATCAGAGTGATGGCAAGGGCAAAGTTAACTGGGCCAAAAGGAACTGTCCAAGATCCAAAGCGTACCACCTCATCTGTGAAACATGGTCTTCGTTGATGATGGAAATGTTGATATAAGCAGCAGGATGAATTATGAAGTGTACAGAAATATGTTATCTGCTCATGTTCAAGCAAATGCCTCCAAACTCACTGGATGGCATTTAATCATACAGCAAGACAATGATCCCAAACACTGCTAAAGCAACACAGGAGTTTTTCAAAGCCAAAGAAATTGGTAAATTCTTGACTGGCCAAGTCAATCACCTGATCTGAATCAAATTTAACTGGCATTTCATATGCTGAAGAGAAAACTTAAGGCAACTGGCCTGAAACAAGCAGGAGCTGAAGGATCCCCTCACTTCATGATTGATACTTCATCAGGACAGCTGCATGTGATTACTGCTCTTATTGGGATGTATTGAGTGTTGGGATCATTGTGTGAAGTAGATATACTCTGAAAGTTCATTCAATGCAATCAGTGCTTAGTGGAAGACTTAATTATCTGCAAGTATCAGCTTTGTGCCCGTATACTTCTGTTTACCTCTTAGAGCTCTTTGATTAAACCCAGTCTTTTGAATCAGTGATTCATGCCATGGATAGACCAAAAAATGATAAAACTTTAATTTAAAGCATTACATATGATTATGTACCGAGCCAAAATAGGTTAAAATATTGCATGTGCATGTGCACGTGCAAGGTTTTGGTACCCTTAAACTGTTAGCATTTGAGCTATTACCAGTCTTAGGAATTTGAAACATCAAGTTCACATCGTTTGCAAATACCCTTCTCTACTAAAAAAGAGTGACAAAAAGTTCACCGTGGTTTTTAAACAATAAATGAAAGTAAAACAAAAGCAATGATTGGCTGAATGCATTGTGGACATGTGTGCAAGCTGTGCCTTCTGCTCACTTGACAAATGTTGCAGTCGTGCGACAGGTTTATAGGATGGAATAGTTCAACTTGGACAAAAAAACAACAACATAAAAGCAGTTAAAAATGCATGATTCAGCCATTCCAGTCTGTGAATGACAATTTACTAATTACTTGATTAATTCAACAAGTTATCATTGACCACAAAAAGTATAAACAAGATCCCACTTTTCCAGACAAAAAAGTACACACGTAAAAGCAAGTCTAGCACGGAAAATGTCCAGTAGTGTTCTAATGGAAACATCGTGACTGACAAACGGCAGACTGAATCTGGCTGTTGCATGAGTGGAAGAAACGAATGCAGTTATAACAGAAGGAAGGTCATATGCATGGATGTACTCAGTGTACACGTGGGGGTAACATTCAAATCGAAAAGGTTGAATCATCAAATGAGACTTCACCAGTGATTGATATTTAAATAAATACATTTGTTATTTATTTCTTGGAAAAGCATATTTTCAAATAGATTTTGTTTATTGCTGAGAAAGCCACATGGTGTTCGTAAAGAAAAAAAAACCTAAATTATGAAGCTGAGGAAAACGCTGATTGATTTCAATCCACAGAGTTTGCTATGGGTTTCTGAACATATTTGGGAGGCTTTTTTTTAATGAATATAACACTACTGAAAAAATAATTATGGCCAAAGAAAGTGACTGATGGTCTGAAAGGCAAAAAATACCTCAGGCACAACCCTGTAAAATGCTCTCTAACTAGCTGCCTTGTCACTCAAACATTGACAATCGCTGATATGAAATTGCAGGAGTGTAATTCCCAAAATTATATTGGAACACTTAACTCTTGTTTGTAGCTGAAACTTGTCAGTACTAAACAAATTACTGGTGTGAATATTTCAATTTGACGATGACAGTTAGCTACAGCCATTTAGAGGCATGACGTACTTGTCTGGACTGCTTGCTTTCACTGAAAGAGCTGAAGTGCAACTCGTGCAGGTGTGTAATTACATTATTGTCACATTACAAATGCATTGGCACCCCTTGTGTCACATAGCCAAAAGAAATGGTGTCTGCACTCAAATCAAATTGCAGACTGCCATGTGCTACCACACTGGCACTCCTTTCCGAGCAAATGAGTAACAGCTCACTGTCTCTTTCTTCACACTCCCAAACTCTGTTAGCATGCTCAATATTAAGTGAATGTCTGTAGCAGTAACTAAATAAAACCGTAAGCTCAACAGCACAGGACAGTAACAGTAATGTGTAAACTGAAACCTTGAGTTGGATTCAAAACCTTGATTTATTTGCAGTTTTGGTGCAATGTGATGGTTTTTGTTTAATGTTATTGAGGCAGATGTTTTATCGTAACATATCTAACTGATGGTTGTTATCTCTTGTCTATTTAAACTCTCACACCTTACAGTGGAAATTGGGTTGCACATACAGTAGGCCTCTAGTCTTTACATTCCCACATTTACATTTACATTGTATATGCATGCCACAGCCTTAGTCCTAAAACCCCTGGACGCAGTCTATCATAGTGCATTGCGTTTTATTACAGGTGCTGGGCTTCGTATGCATCACTGCCTTCTTTACCGGGCTTCGTACTCATCACTGCCTTCTTTACCGGGCTTCGTACTCATCACTGCCTTCTTTACTGGGCTACGTACTCATCACTGCCTTCTTTACTGGGCTACGTACTCATCACTGCCTTCTTTACCAGGCTTCGTACTCATCACTGCCTTCTTTACCGGGCTACGTACTCACCACTGCCATCTTTACCGGGCTTCGTACTCATCACAGCCTTCTTTACTGGGCTTCGT
The DNA here is from genome assembly GCA_022702515.1 of Ilyophis sp. 1 JC-2022. Classification (NCBI taxonomy): domain Eukaryota; kingdom Metazoa; phylum Chordata; class Actinopteri; order Anguilliformes; family Synaphobranchidae; genus Ilyophis; species Ilyophis sp. 1 JC-2022. Next base: position 42,614,198 of record CM040405.1, on the reverse strand, counting down.
ACTCATCACTGCCTTCTTTACTGGGCTTCGTACTCATCACTGCCTTCTTTACTGGGCTTCGTACTCATCACTGCCTTCTTTACTGGGCTTCATACTCATCACTGCCTTCTTTACTGGGCTTCGTACTCATCACTGCCTTCTTTACTGGGCTTCGTACTCATCACTGCCTTCTTTACTGGGCTTCGTACTCATCACTGCCTTCTTTACTGGGCTTCGTACTCATCACTGCCTTCTTTACTGGGCTTCGTACTCATCACTGCCTTCTTTACTGGGCTTCATACTCATCACTGCCTTCTTTACTGGGCTTCGTACTCATCACTGCCTTCTTTACTGGGCTTCGTACTCATCACTGCCTTCTTTACTGGGCTTCGTACTCATCACTGCCTTCTTTACCGGGCTTCGTACTCATCACTGCCTTCTTTACTGGGCTTCGTACTCATCACTGCCTTCTTTACTGGGCTTCGTACTCATCACTGCCTTCTTTACTGGGCAGTATCATGGCAATCGCTTGTTTTTAGGAGGAAGCAGCACAGCGTTTTATTTATATCCAAAGCCCCCGTTCCCATCAAAGCCTGCGTTCTCAATCGCTCACTGATTGGTCAATGTTCAGACGTCAATCTCTTACTACCAACCAATCAGGTAAAGAGTTGACTGGGCCGGGCAAGTCCCTGCTCAAATCTTTTTTTGTCTCTAGTTAGACGCAAGAACAGGGACAAAATTTGAGCGTGTAGATGGGAGAGGCGAGAGAGCACAAATGGTAGATTTGTAACTCGTACGAGGCAATTCGTAGTTGAAAATATTTAGATTGACCATATATGAATGTTTTGAAAGCACAAAGTTTTAATCTACACATCTGAGTTGTACAGTTACAGGGACAAATCATTATGTTACAAGTTGCAAATCTTTGTTTTGCAGATACAACTCTGTAATCCACAAGTGTGAATCACAATTGCAACAACACAAAACATGTATATGCTCAAATCTTGTTACATACGCATACAGTATTTAAGTCCTTAATTTACCTTCATACTTAAATTAGATGCATTTGTGTCCTTTGGGAAGTTTAAGGCCTTGGTAACTAACTTGATCATTGAAGAAAGTGTGTGCAATTGCTTGGGATAATCCATCTCTATTAGTTGTGTTGTATGTATCTGTGTACATGTGTGTTCATGCGCACACTTGTCTATATTTTAAATGTATATTATCTTTCCTATATACTGTATTTCTCCCAATTGTATCTTCTGTTCAGACACTTTTTATAAGGTCTTTGTACAAAGCTTGTCTGTAATTGTGTTGCCTGCAGGGCTCCCCTGCAAAAGAGACCCCTGTTCTCAGTAGGACACCCTTAAATAAAGGTTAAATTAAAAAATTGTGTTCTTGAACCCTCTCTTCCTTTTCCCCTGCCCTAGCCGATAAGGAGGTAGACGAGTACTACACGCGAAAGCGGCACCTGCCAGACCTGGCGGCACGCGGCACGCTCCCCCTGCACGTGATCAAGATGACCCAGGAGCAGCAGGCTTTTCAGCAGCGGCAGCGGCCCCGGCGTGTGCAGAGGGCCATGTCCCAGGACCAGGTGCTTTCCCCGGAGACGGGCGCCGTGCACGACTACGGCGTGTCCTCCTATGACATGTCCTCTTACGGGGGGCGCATCCTGTCCGACGAGCAGCTGCTATCAGCCGAGCGTCTCCACTCGCAGGACCGCCTCCACTCCCAGGACCGCCTCTACTCGCAGGACCGCCTCCACTCGCAGGATCCGCTCCTCTCCCCCGACAAGATGATGTCACTGAGGCGCTCCAGCTTCCATGACAAGGCCATGTCCAAAGCCCTGTCCCACACAGACGTGTTTATGCCGACCACGCCCGTCATGGACCGGTACAAGATGACGAAAATGCACTCTCATCCCAGTGCCTCAAACAATGCGCACAACACTTTAACTATGAACCAAACGGTCTCCAAGCGGCAGGCGTTCGCAGCCCGACGGACCCACACAGTGGAGCAGCTGCAGTACATCCCAGGACACCACCACCACTACCGCACAGGGAGCAAGACCGAGGTTACTGTTTAACTAGAAGGCAGAGGGCATTCAGTGTTATCCGATAGCAGCGAAGATGGAAAAGAGCAGCACCAACAATGCCAACACAAACATGAGCAATTAGAGATCAGAGTAGTCCCAGCAAAGTCATATTGGCCACAATAGGGTGAGATTTTTATTTATCTTTTACTTATCAAGTAAATTGGTATTTGTTTTCAGCACCAGCTTTCCAATTCATACTGTGTTGGCTTCCCAGATAATGTATATATGGATAAATGATTTAAAAGGCAAAATCAAACATTTTCTCTCAAAGTCAGTTGTATTTTCAAACTATCAGTACTACTTTTAAGGGCTTTGAACGTTGGCACATGGAGTGATATCTCAGTGGTTACCGGTATGAAAGAAAAACATGCTTATGGATGTGGAACTGGAATGAAACTAATAACTTTATAAATATATACATATATATCTACTATTTGTACTTACAGTCCTAGTTATAGCTTTAGAGATTCTTCTTGAACTAAACTGGTGTTAGCACTTCTATCGGTGCCTCTCGAAAATGCTCCATTTCTATAATGAAGTGGTTTGTGGGTTAAAAAGCACAATCAATTCAGAAATTAAATTGACTTTTTCTTTTAACTTTTGGTAATGGCTAGCACGTATCAGCTTATCGTAAAAACAATGGCAATTCCTTTGCATAGATGATTGTAAATAGGCTATACTAGCAGCAGTAGATGGGAGAGTCTACTGGTAGGCTTTTGTACTAAAGAAAAATGTTGTTGTGGAGTCATATATATTGGCCACAATTTCAGAGTACACAACCCAATGAACAAATATGTGACGTACACATGAGTACAATAATGTATGTGTGTCTTTTTAAATGTGTTTGTAGACTGAGAAGTTGAATGAATGTGGTTGACCGACAATATACCACTGTTGATATCCGGCTTTAGACTGTGTCCCAGTGATTCTCAAAACAGGTAACCATCCTAAGCTTGTTGCAGTAGCGTGGACTAATACATTGCTATTTTTTCAGTAGAGCATCCTCTTGTACATCCTATATTTGTGCTTGGCCAGGAAAAGCTGCTTTCTTTCTTTTTTACATATCAATAACTCTATGTTGTATATAAAACACTGCATATGTCAAACTGGAATAATTATTGTTGTGTAATGGTTAAATTTTTACAGATGTCTTGACTAAAATTAAACAATCAATGGAGAAATATGTAATTCTAATACTAGCAAAGGAAAGATTAAAACTGTGAATTATTCGTCAAGATGTTTTAATTAACACAATGCCTTATGTGATAAAATCCCAAACAATTGATACACTTTTTTTCATCCTATCAGAATATTTCTCAATTTTGATGGAAACTGGCCTTCTATTCTCATTTTATTTAAGATCTTCTTAGAGGATGATGTTAAGAGTACCAGCAATAGATATATAACACTGATGATACAGTATATACCTCAGATTTTGGGAAAGACTGTAGTTTCCTAAATAGGAGAGGAGGTTACTGAAAATTATATACAGTATTAAATCAAATGGGAAGAAACTGTATTGAAAAAAGTTATATTTATATTTCATTCAGTTTTTGAAATCAAATTGAAGACATTTTTTTAAGAACTCATCAAGAATTTCTGCTGAACAAAGAGATGAGAGATAAGAGTAATCCTGTCCACTCGATTCTTTTTTTTTAAATAAGAGTATTCTCAATTCGGGAAGCCCAAAGAGTGTAATAAACTAGTACGAGACGTGTGAGTGGTAAAGAAATGATGTTAAATGTCAGGGTAGACGCTAGTGCTTTAATTATTTAAAATGGGTAACAAAGTGACTATCTGTTGAACTTGCAATATGCATGCTAATTTTGGAGAGAGATTCAGTTTTCAATTATTTCCAGAGGAATCCTTTTCTGCATTACCCTTATGACTATTAAATATGAGCAATTGAATCAGTACGTTGCTCATCTTTTTGTCCGATGATTTTTTTCAATACTACGGTATGTTTTATTTTTTGATTTTTTGCAAGCCACCTCACAAAATGTAAAATAACACACTGCCTTATATTTTTTATCACTCAGTTTGGAAGCTGAGAGAAGCTGGAAGGGGCTCTAGTCAACTCAAAAATGAAAGCGCTTAAGTTCACAAATCTTCCAGAAAAGGGCTTATGTAATTTTTCTGATAAAATATCCATGATTGATAACCACACATTGCATTACTATATTGTACCAACATCATTATCCATGTCACTTTCCTTTCCAGAGAAGTCTTAGAATATAAAATAAGGAGTATGTTTCCCCCCCGTTTCTGTGCTTCTACTGCTCAGTTACCAAATCATTGTGAAAATGATTGACATTCTTAGAACGTGGTTGAAAGTTTGTGATTACAGGAGAAACTTACTTCTGCCAAGCTCTGGTGTGATAGTCAACATTTCTCTTATCTCCATTGTGTGAAACCATTGCTTCAGAACACAATCCTTGTAAAAAGGGAAGTGGCATATGTGTAAAAAAAAAAAAAGGTGTAATTTATCAGTTGTTATTAGATGCTTTTAGAGGAGATTACATAAGCCATTTAACACAGCCCTCCAGTTTACTACTCAAGTGCAATGAGGCTATCTTTGGTCCTGGTTAGTAGTCCGTGGCGGGGAATTGTGGCTAGCATGGCTTTGTTTGATAGAAACTGTACTTTAGGGGTTTACTGACTACAAACTTTACCCATTAGATCTACAGTACAATAGTGTGATCACTTGCCAGATGTCCAATCATGTATTACATTTCAAATATATCAAACCAATATCATCAAACGTGAGCCACTGATTGGGTTTATTGTCTGTATCATGGGTGCTTTCTTGCCTATCAGCTGGAACATTCCTTTGTCATATATTGTAGTGATGGGATTGTTGAGCACATGGTGTCACAGAGCTTTCAAAAAACCCATAGAAAGACGTACACACAGTGGGAGATCTCACACTGCATGTTCTGAGACTTGCCAACAATAATCTACAAAAAAATATGCTTTTAACAAAAAGAAATGTATTCTGTTTTTAAATTCTAAATTACTCTCACTATTTGATTTACATTATTGAGTATCCTTAATGGAAATATAAATTTTAATGTGAAAGAATAAACATTTTGTTGTGTCTCATGTTTTTGGGATCGGAATGTCTTGCCTTCTAACCACATCGCTTCACCCTGCTGGGTGAGAACTTTATTTTCTTGCGATTTTAAACTTATTTGCTTTGTGGTCGTTGATTACCTTCAAGTATAACATGACTAGACATTTTGTAGTAAGTACTTACTGACAAAATATATTACTGTAACATTTTATTCTTGGGGACAGTAATTCCATAAACAGGTGCGGTGGTATTTTTGTGTTTAGATCCATTCATGGATATGATGTTTATGGTAGTATTGATGAAGTACCTTTGTATCTGTGCACAAACTATGGTTTACTCATTGAATAAGCTTCTAAACAAGCAGTATTTGACTGTTTCTCTGTAAATTTGTTGTTGTTCAGATTTACTTATGAAGCACATTCTGTATGTACTGTAACATCTATAATCAGATTATTAAACTTAGAATCCAATAGACTTTTTCACTTACCCATTTATAATTATTTATGGATTTAAAAAATAAAACGAATAAAGCCATCTTCACAGTAATGTTTTTTCCTGCAAATCTGCATATCTCAGTTGTGTAAAATCTCATTTTTTCAGCATTGATTTTTTTTTATTTTAATGTTTGATGATCCTGCCTTAAATTAAAGTTTTAAATTATCTCAACAGTGAATCATTTTGCAGCAGATTGAATTGTCCTAACACACTGCTTTGCAACTTTTTGCAGAGCAGATTTAACCAGAAACAAAATTGATGTATGACAGAGAAAGCTAGCAGTGATTGGGATTATACAGTGGATGGAACACTCGCATCACTAATTTCTCATTTTTCACAGGTGGCTTTCTTAATAAAGTGCAAATGTCATCCTAGATTTACCACTTGCTTTTTTCTACACACAAAATGCAAATAAAGAGAATGTAGGTTTTACGACTAATGCAATCGCTATATCAATGGCTTATATGCATAGAACGTGCAGTCTCAATCCTTAATTTCCATTAAATTACTGTTGAGTGAGTTTTAATGGAATAAAATGCTATCCTAGGTCATGCTGCAGATGGAAACCAATATGAAGGACACCCAGTACATCCGTGATTGTTCAGCAGGTTTTTCAGTTTTGCTTTTACTGGTATTGAATTTGATAACGACATTATCAAATTCCTTATATTTCTGTGGAATATTCAATGTAAATTTTCTGTATTCAAATTATTGTCTACTGTCATTTTAATATACTGTACCTTCATATTTCAATATACCCAAATGTATAAATCAGTAATGAAGTGGTAAATCTAGATTTTACTCTCTCAATCCTATGTCCAGGACATTTTTAGATTTTGAGTAGCACATTTGAAATAATCCTTTTGAGATTCTATAGACCAATTTGCCTCCCTGAGGGTTTGTGGAAATATATTTGAAGCTTTCACTTATGGTAGAAACCTGCAAAGAAAAAGGTACGGTTTTGTCAGTGTCACAGACTTGACTGTGACTGCAATCAGAAAGCCTCCCCATATGTATAACTTACTACTGCATCAACTGAACTAGCTGCATACATTTGTATGCATATACCACATGTGCTCAACAGAGTGTGCTTTCACATGGAATCTAACCTACCTGGATGGGTAGGGCAAAATAAGGCTTCTTACTTATGACAGTTCATTGAATCTAATCTATACTAACTTTCTTGTTAGACAAAAAGTAACTTGTTATGAAATTATTTACAATTGCATATTTTAAAACTTTTGTGAGAATCACATCATTAAAAAGCAAGTATTTACCTCCAACCTTATGGTATTAACATTTATTTATGCACAAGTTGCCCTGGATAAGTCTGCCAAATGCCAGTCATGCAATGTAACCATAAACACACCCATATAATTCAAGAATAGTAGAATAAAAATGTCCATAGGAATGTCCACCTCACTAAGAATTACAATTTCACTATACTTCCAAGAAAGGTTGGATCAATGTAAGCTTGAAGAAGCATTTTCTCGTGTATAAGTATACATCATTCATGTTAAGATCTTTATATGGTGACAATAGACCATTTCTTCAGTTCATTTTACGATGGGTTTTTAGACTCCTTCCATCATGGAGATCAGAACTTTTCATGTGAACAACAATAGTTAGTAATTTTGGGAGAGATACTTAGATTTAGCATATCCCATATAGTATTAAATGACTCCACAGTTGTTTAATGAATCATAGATTACAACATACTCATCCTTTTCAAGTCTGTTCATCATTATATAGTATAATTGTGAATTGGTTACAATGGATAATTTCACTTAGTCTTTTGCAAGTGCGTGTTTTCTTGGGAAATTTTATGGATAGGTGTCTTTTTATGAGAATGGGTGTACTTCTATTTACTGAAATCCAGACACCACATGGGAAATCGGTAAGTGGGCATATATACAAGAAGGCTGAGCATTCTGGAGTCCCTATAGCTACTGTAAACACTGTCATATTTTATTTATGAAAGATGTGTAAATATATGGAGCATAGAGCAATGCACGGGCATATACTTTCAGCCTTCAGCATACACGGAGCTAGATTTATTTAACAAATCTAACAAATAATGAAAAAATTAAAAGAAGGAAATATGTTTGCTTGACACAGTGATTAATACCTACTGCCTTAATGCCAGGGAGTGCAATTTCAGACCTTCTTTAAATTCATTGAAGAGCAGGGGTGCAAACACATTTCTCACACCATGGAAACAAGGGCGTGCATTTGCATTCCTGCCCAGCGAAAAATATGGAATATAGTTTTACAATTTACACAAATACCTTCCATCTGCATTTAGATGAGAATATGACATGGCAATAGGTATGGAAGGAAATTTAAAACAAAAAGTTCTAATGATTCCAGCAACCTACATGTAACCAAAAGTTTGATCAAAAGGATGTAATCAACATAGAAGCAGTGTGCGGCCTGTGTTCATTGTGGATTGAAAGTGTCTTGTAGGTGTGCATTGATATCAAAACTATCCTGACATCGGTCATAGACAGTATGTAAAACATGAAAAAGACAGAATAGGGTGAGTGAGTACAGTAACAGTGTGTATGCTGTGTTGAAGATGCAATTTATCCTCTTCACAGATTCTTTAATTTTATTTATGTACAACAATATCACAGCCTCCTTTATCACCTGAGAAAATAATATAGGTTAACATGTGCATCACAAGGAACTTGATTTCAATTATTCTAAAAATATAGTTCTGTGGAGAAAGCAAATCCGTTCTGTGCGTCATTACAATTATGACATTTACACCTTGGAACCAACAGGAACATTGCTAATTTAGTTATGCTAATTTTTCAAAATGCATAAAATCAGATGGATGCAACTTGAGAGTACTGACATTTGAGAGAAAAGTTTACTGTTACATAATGTCACAGTTTTAGGTCAATGTTTTTATCAGTCACAAGTTGGGCTTTGATATTCATTAGAACAATTCTTTTTTACCACACTAAGTAGAGTTGAACTTGATAGAGTGGAGGACTATACCATACTGAAGCAGTGTTGGCACTCCTGTCAAATCCTCTCTCTCCTGTCACTCAAGGAGAGAGCATGTGCAATTGCAACACAGTGGCTGTCTTTCAATCCAGTGGCAACATAGTTGACTCTGGGCTTTTACTTGCATGTATGAATTACAGGTAGGTATTTGTGATAGAAATAACTGACATCATTGTGAAGCACACACCCTTAAAGGGCCCAGGGTAAATTTCAGCCTACCAATACTTGACCTTACTATTATCATGTAGAATACTAAATATGAAATGCAACAATTAATCTGAAATTACTGTATATGATTATATGCAATGAGCACCATAAATGTAAATGTTTGTGGCATGTACACACCATAGATTAGTTAAACAACCCTCAGAAAGATTGTTTATAACTCCTGGGGCTCTATCTTGGCAATCTTGGCGCTTGGTCTAAGTGCATGGCGTACAGTCCATTTAGGGCGTGTCCAATTCCATTTTTGTTAGTTTACCGACGTGTATTTTTGGCGCTAAGCAGGGCGCAATGCGCAAATGGGCTGAACTTAGTCTCTTCATTAATTATAGGTGTGTCTTGAGCGTGACATGCAATAAACCAATCAAAATGTCATATCCCATTCCCTTTAAAAGCCGGCTTTTTCACCTTGGTGGATTGCTTGATGGCGAAACAGACATGCTCGTGCGTGTTTAGTGCGATCAAGGAATAGGCTAAATGGATCAATAGTATGATCAATATTATTCGGACTAACCATTAGCCTATGGGTTCCCGGTAATTCCCGACATGGCTGTTATTTTACAAATATATGCGGTTACATTTCGTTAAAAGGACCTGCAACAGATGAGAATAAGCTATCAATGGCTTCAGTCTCACCTTAGAAAACGTCAAATTAGCCTGCTTGTTCAACGAATTTCATTTGATTATGCAATGAAAGTGTCAAACATCAATTCCATGAGGCTGTTCTCGAAGTTCAAGCTTAATATGAAGTTTATTAGGCTACCTGCATAGTAATATTGATAAATAACATAAATACCGTTATTTTGCCTTAATGATGACACTAAATACAATAAAGCTGTCAAGTTGGCAACCCATATGTTCACGCATATTTCCCCTTGTTTTATAATGTCCTGCTTATGAAAATGTGACCAACCTGTTTTACTCGTAGCGTAATGCTTAAACAATCCACTTTAAGGCTGTGAAACGTGCGATTTACAGCAGGGGAAACAGAGAACATGCAGTGCCCATGCAGAGAATGTGTAACGTTCTGCAAATTTGTTTTCGTTTCTAATTAGACGCTTAGTTCTCTTCACGTTTTGTTCAGTTATGGAATAACAGGTGAACTCAGCTGGGCTTTAATAAGCTGCGAGTATGGAAACCTTGTCACTGTAATTTAAAAAATATGAAGGAGGAAGTATACCTTCTAAGGTTCAAATTCAGTTAACATGGAGACATTTATCTCCGTTGTGTAAGCATAGGCTATGGAAAAAACATTATGCACAGCGAATCCGCTGTAGCTTAGGCTATTTGAAAAACAATAAATAAAATATTCACTGGACAAGGTTTTTTACTTTTTTCAGGCAAAACCATTCTATTTACTTACAGGCTGTAGGCCTAGAGAGCTGTATTGTAATGACATCTGAAGGGCATTTTCAGAACTCAAATGTCCGTCTATTGCAGTGCGCGAGTATTCCTTTGAATGACCATTCACGCATTAGGTGTAAATGACAATTCGCGCATTAGGCTTGATATAGGCGTTATCAGCAAATGGAAAGGCATTTTTAATGGATATCCATTGTCCCGTAACAGAAGATTGTCCCCCCAGACGATTACAGGAATTATTTGCAAATATAGGCTAAGTCATAGCTTGATCCAGGATAATTGCGAAAAGTCTATAGCCTATACATGTAACCTTACACGTACCATCGCACATCGCCTGAATGTTGATGGAGTGGGCTGAAAGCAATTTAATTCGGCATTCCCCTTCGCTGAGGGACAGGTAGCTATATGGTCTTTGACCTATGGACCCTTTTATTATTATGCATTTTTTTATATATAGCCTACACAATAATAATATTTCACATTGTAATCTTGATGTATTTAGTCATGCTTGTGCGCGCCCCTGTGTGTAACAGACAGGAGGTTGTACACGCGTTGTGCATACGCCTATGTAGACGCACTTATATGCGCCGTTAAAATAACATGTAAACAACTGCGACATGACTTTAGACCAGGTTTGTGGTGGTTTTAGCGCAAGCGCTTTCTGCTGCCTCAAGATAGCAATACGCCAAAACTAATCCTGGCCACTCCTCATCTTAAAACCAACACGCCCAGTTCACTTGTAATGGGCGCAAGAATACATGGTATTTAAACGACGTGAACGCAAGGCGTTATAATGAACCATGCGTTTGGGTTAGCGCCAGGTGTAAGATAGGGCCCCTAGAGTTAGTGCCGCCCATTTTCCCAGAGTTCTACACGGCGCACCAAGAGTGAGACTGAAATTGTGAAATAATTGTTATATTACACTTACTAAGTTTAAGTGTTACAGTAGTACATTATGTAAAGCAATAGCCATCGTTATTGAGCTAAGTGTGAATTAGCACCATGGGGGAGTATGTGTGGAAATGACCACCTTTGCATTGAGCTTAATAAAGGTACTTCTCTTGCTGCTAAAAGGGCACATTTGAAGATGAAATACCTCCCAACCTGTTACAGTACATTTATTTGACCCAGGTTGGACCCAGCACCACAAGTTTTGTCCGATGAATAATGTGAAATCATTCTAAATCAGATAATCAAATTGAAACGACAAAATCATTAGTTAGATTAAACTTAAAACGCAACATTGAAACAATTAAACTTTTTAATCACATCAACTTTTTTGTGTTTTTTTGTTGTATATTAGCGATGCTTACAGTATGTGGGCTGCATTCACACAAGCACTTTCACACTGGCAGCTCCTCAGGACCGACCTGTAACCTAGCAACCAATGGTCCACACAGAAATGATGAGTTTTCTTCCTTCCCATTCAGAGCATGAGCCTTGGGTGAATTCTCTCCCGCCCATGGCTCTATTCCCGCTGCACGTAGTCAGTAGCGCACAAGTCGCCTCCTGACAAATGAACGCCGCATATGGTGCTGGCCTTTTAAAGCTTTAATTTGTAAACATAAAGCAACAGTATTCACGGAGGTGGAAAACCACAACCGTGTCTCACATGAGGTAGAGGCTTTTAGCGCACCATATCACCATCTGGTTGGATAATAAGATAACAAATGTCAGCTCAGTTGGGTGTATAATGGTTGTCCCCTGTGATGGCATTAGAATCTGGATGGCAAAAGTTCAAACGTAAAAAGGTTAACCCTTTAGAACCCAGACCACATTAGAAAAAGGAAATCATGGGGGGGGGGTCAATCAGGCCAGTCTGAAACCAAGGACACATTTAAGGACCATTAATATTATTATGCCTCCCAGAGAGAAATGTCACACTTGTGTTTAATAGGTCATACTGGGGCTTCATAGTATGAGCAGTATGTGCCCTACTTTGAGAATGCACTCTGCAAACGCTGGGCAAGCGCTGCGGCAGATAAAATCAAAGCTTGTTTGTAATGAATTGAAAGTGTGAGGAAGGTATTACTGTGTACTGGTCAATCGGGTAAATTTACATTCTCTTTAAATAAACAATTGCTGCAAATACCCTTAATTTCCATTCTGTTTATGTAGCGCATGCTGTCTAATTCTACTAGCTACTCTCACTTGCTACTCAAAATGTTTTTGTTCATTATGCAGTTAATAGGACACTGGACACTGTGGGTGTTTACAAGGTGAATATTTATTTTCATTAATTTAACAGTACAAAGATGCGCTTACTTTTCCCAACTTTATGAACTTGAAAATAACATTTAATTTTGATGTAAAGTATGTCGTTTCTAAACACATGAACTGGAGGTCTGTCACACTGGGCTCTATTTTCAGATCCTCTCTCCTGTTATTTCTGCAGTGTAGTGTCAACTATGGACATATGTACTGCACATGTGCAAGGCAGGCATAAACTTGGCACATATATTCACTCTCATTTGGCCTCATTCAAGAAACGTTTATATTTATATATATTTACTCTTGATTCTAGCTGAAAACAAATGTTAAAATGAGAATCATTTTGTAACTTATTATGAATCGAAAGTGACGTCTCGTTTCATCGCATGAAAAGATATAAATAGTAGACTATGCTCAGTCCTATTTATGATTATCAATACTCTGCAGTTTAATTGACTGCGTTGTATTGTTGTAGCAATTGATGGTGTTTATGAATAAAAACACCTTTTGTGAACGGATTAACTCGTATTTTTGTTTATTCACACAACGTCCAAATGCATGATTGAATGCTTGATTAGTCAAAATGTTTGAGTATAATAGCTACGCATAATGTTGCAAGGTGAAATAACAGTTAACGGTTGTTTATTTGGTGTCATTTAAATACGCAAATAAGCTTTTCCTTGGGCTATTTCAGTATATGGTGGACTTTGTTTTATTATATTATCATATCACACAAAGGCATACATTTTTCTATATAGCCTAATATGTTAGTGACAACGTGTAGACTTTATTGAATTACACAATTCTATGGCCATCACTAAATATCCTCTATAGACTAAAACACAACAAATTATTATGTATACTTAAATTGTGATTTTAGACATTCCCTTGTAAAAAATAATTTAAAAAAAGATTACAGTGATAGTATACATTTTTTATTGATATCAATCCCATTGCAGAGCTAGATCACGATAATTGGCAGTATGCCGGGTCGCAAAGTGCATTCTTAAAGTGAATGGCAAGAGGTGAATCCAGCTGCAACCCTGATAAATATTCAGCCTAATCCAGCGCATTGTCAAACTGCGCCCTGTGCTGTGAGCTGTGCGCTCCTCGCCTTTGGTTACTTCAACAAAATTAAAGTTAAACTTAAGTAAGTCTAAGTCTCTTGAAAAAACACTAAACCGGCCACTTTTCCTAAGGCCCACTACTTCTTTGGGTTATAGCAGCCAGGAAAATGTTGAATGGAATCCCAGGTTTGTAGCCATCAGCATTTTCACCATTTTATATCATCTGGCTTTGGAGTGTTATTTAATGCTGCCTGTGAGATCAATGTTATTCAGAGTACAGCAGCAATACATATTTTTGTTGAACACATAATAGGAGTAAATGTTACCTGTGCTTTTTAATGTGTCATCTTTTCAATTCTGACATGCCTATAAGGAATTTGGCCAGTGTGACAGTGCTCTTGTCTGCTAAGAACTATGTACTGTCTGTTTTAGGTATTATTATTATCAAGATGTTAATAACCACTCGAAACAACAGGGACTCTTGAACCATGACCTTAATTATCCTGGCCCGGAATGCGTCCCTCAATCAATAGTTTCCAGGAAACAACAAAGACATATAAGTGTTAAGATGCCTTCTGTGAACACTGCAACCAAATATAACATTTATGGAATATACTTAAGAGATAAAATCACACTTGTTAAAAAAAAAAACAAGATGAAAAAAATCTTCTAAGAGGCAATCCCTTTAAATGTGTTCATGCATCAAAAATCTTGAAGAATGTTTTTTTTGTGTGAGTGTCTGTAGATGGCATACACTGAAGTGCAAGAAAGATCACAAAAACACCACTTTTTACAGCCACCTTAGGATGTAATCAATGTGTTGCTGTTAAATTGCATCTATTGCTATTTTCCACATCCCCCCCCCCATGTAATGGTCTCCTTGCTTATGTTTCTGTGCGCATTATTAGGTTTCTTCAATAACTGGATGAACGGGACTCAGGGGATCTATTACGGTGGTTCATGTTTCAGAGATGAATACTGCTGAGGTTTCATAACTGAAATGGTGAAATGCAGAATACAGCAGACATTTTCAGGAGGTTAACTATGTGCTATGCATGTTTGCTTAGGAGACGCACAGAGCAAGGGTGCAGATCTGCAAGAGAGCGCTTCTGTACAGTTTATGCAACCTGCAACTGAGGGGAGATGAGAGCCCCTTACTGAACATTGAGAAGAGAGGCAATTTGGTTCAGGGAAATGAAACAAATGATACAGTGTAAGAAGAGAGCGCTGGTGAATATCTGAAACGTGGGGAGAAAATCTATCTTGCAACAAAAAAACAACACCACTACAATATGACACTCTGCCCAGTTTTGAATGCAAAATTTTATTTGAACATGTTAATTTAACAAGGAATAACATGGATTCCACACCAGATTAAAAAGATTTTCCATGTTCTCAATGATTTAACATAATGTAAACAAAGTTTTATGGAAACAAGTTAATCTGTATGAATTAGATTTTAGGATATAAAAGCATACAATAAAAGGTAATTGAATAAGGTGCATTTAAAGCATAGAAGTGTCATATCTAACTGCATAATATGTGCATATTTAGCATCGATATATATATTTCTATTTCATATATCATATCTGAAGCAGCAGAGCAACACCTGCCAAGGTCCACTTGGATGGTTTCTCTTTGGTCTTCAGGTTGAAGGTCCACACGTACGTGGGTCCTCTTTGCCTGGTTTTGTAAACAGGGCACTGGTACACGTTGCGAGTCTCCTGCTTGTCAACAGGGATGGCTTTGATAAAGATGACGGGCACTGAAGGTGTTAGTTCTTTCAAGCGGGAATCTGCAATTATCCCAGTCTACGGACAGAGATGACAGAGGTAAGTGAAATGAAAATGAAGCGTGTACAGATGCATGCAGCATGCAATGCAAACAAAATAAATTATTTAAAAAATATATTCAATTCAATTCAATTCAATTCAATTTATTTCTTATAGCGCTTTTTACAGAGAACTGTTGCAAAGACGCTGTACAGAGAAACAGAAGGATAATTGGGCAAAAACCAGGCCTGAACCCTCAAAACCAGGCCTGAACCCCCAAAACCAGGCCTGAACCCTCAAACAGCAAACAAGGTAAACAACTCTCCAGAGGGAAGAAAAACACTCAAACGGTGGCGAGAAAAAACTCCCCGATGGAAAGAAATCTCGAAAGGAAACTGGCTAGAGAGGGGAAGCCCATCCTTCGCTGGCCGGCCCGGCCACTAAAGGTGGAATGGATGGTAACAGAATGTAATGAGGGATCTAACACAATAAATAATCAAGTGGGTTGAAAATTTTACAGAAAAAATATATTTTCAGCAACATTAATTTTTTAACAAATCTTTACAAAAACTGTAATTGTATATTTACTTTGGAATAGTATTTCTGTTACTTCTTTGCTAAAAAAGACAAAAATATTGGCAGTGGGGTGAGATAGTTTTACTCATTTCAAAATTTGCCAGTGGGGTAAGACAATTTTACTTGTGAGGCAAAACATAAAACAATATTTTACACTTTAGAGTTTTTTTAGACTTTTGTATTACAAGACTAAAACACTTGTTAAGACAGACATTTTTTGTAGTGCAACACGCAACTGATTTTTTAAATGGTACTACCACTGTGTGTGGTTTCGTTCTTGGCAAAACGCTCTCACTACTCGACAGAGTGAAATGGGCTGCTGAAGACTTTTACAGGTAGCTATTAGTCGCCAGAATTACAGCTAAGTCCACATAGATCACAGGCCATCTAGCTGGCTATGGACAGAAAGACATTGATCCAAGATGGATGACAATATGAAGCAACACAACATCTCTGATGTGGTTATCAGTCTTATAAACCTGTGAGCCCATCAATATCAGCATCTGCTACAAATGTAGCTAGGAAACATAAATCCATTGGCAAGTTTATTAGAGCGACAGAATTATGTTAACGGAATTGGCTTGAACTCTCAGAAATTGCTGAAAATGATCCCACTCTAATAGAGGTTTGATTTAGCAGGAGTGCCCATGTTTTATGGTTTGCTAACTAAAATGGCCAATTTTCTTGACAAGAAAATACAATCATGTTTGGTGATCTGTGTTGCATCATCAATTATGGAAGATCAAGTGTAGTATGTGCATGGAAAAGGAGTATCTGTTGCATATGCTGGTCAAAAAAATGGCTTTGACTGACCAGAAACCTTTGTGGCCAATGAGCAATGGAGAGAAGTGTTGCAGGCTTCTTTTAGCAGCATTTGATAAGATTGGATATTGACAAACGGCACATAGTGGTTTATATTATGTTGTTATAATGGCAGAACATGTAGATGAGTATTCTGAATCCAATGCAAACTGTAAATACAAACAATGTATGTACTACATAGGCCAAAAATATACATATAAAAAAATATTTATGCAATTTGTATGCTATTTTGATTTTTTTAAAGTTACAACGAACAATTGTGATTTGTGAACTTATGTTAGCGTACGTCATTGCTGCAATAAACTTATAAAGTAATTCACAACATGTTCACAACAACAATCATGAATTGGGTGATCAACAGGGTGGGCTTATCCCCAAACACAGTGATTTAAGAGCTGGGCATTATATCCACAGAAATATTGAAATATGCTTTAATTGCTAGACTACAGAGACTTTGCTACAGAAAACTTTGACCTTCTAAGCTGAAAACAGTTCCGAAAAACTGCGAGGCTAAATACCATGCATGGCTGTGTTAGAACAAAATTCAGTTGGAGCCAAGGACAGAATGAAAACATAATGGGCCTCATTTATCAATATGGTTGTAAAAAATAGTGTATACTTGGCGGATCCAGCTTGCGTACGAAATTCTCACGGGTGATTCATCAAAATTGTGTAAATCACTGATCTGAGCGTAAATGTATGATAAATCAGACTTGATCATATATTCGGAAGAGGGTGGGAAATATCATTGGGAAAGTGGCCGTGCAACGCGATAGAAGACACGACTGTGACTTGATTCGTCAAGATTTCTATCACGCTGGTCATGCCGTTAGAGGTCTTCTAGGCTAATAAAACTAGATCGGATTTATAGAAAAAATATAGAAAATATGAAAACAGTTTTGCATCTTACTCTTTTTCATTATAGGCTGCACAACTATTCCCTGTCATGGAAATTTTCCTTTTTACACACAGTGAGCAAGTCTGATCAAACAGAACCACAACAAAACCGTATAATAAGACTTTTTTATTTGCAGATAAACCAGAATGAGAGAGGTCTCACCAGATCTCTCTCTCGAACAGGAAGTACAGAAGACATTTATAACTTTTTACTGATTTACCACAAGGGGCGGACTCTATGTATAATATCACAGTACAGAGAAAGACATTTAGCTGACAACCTAACAATAACATGGCCGTTTATCTTCTAGGCTGCCTGTTTTCCTCTAAGAGGGACAGACACAGAAAGATATTTGGTTTGTATGAATGCAAGCACATTTATACTGCATTTGGGTAATAAGGATTATATATGAAAGTTCTGTTTAATGGAGTGATTGTCTCCATGTTAACACACACACATTGTAAAACAGAAAATGCCTTCACATCCCTCTCTGTTCATTGCATGCACTGTCACTGCCTCGCCACTGGGAAAAGCGTACGCAAGGTCGAGAGCTGTCGTGAGATTTCATGGTACCGTACACCCACGTTCATTTTGATAAATCTGGAAATTTCCCTAAAAATGGCCGTACACTCAATTTATGATAAGATTTGAACGTACGCCTGAATGATAAATGAGGCCCAATGTCCCTGTGCAAATTAACCAGGAATGCACACACAGGGACACTACTACAACTCAATATTATCCCACTATGATGCTCTCCTATAGGCATTCTCAAGCCCTATTTACTTCATCATCCACATTCTGTATCTGAATGCAGCTTGACGATGAGGCGCTAATGTTGCAAAAAACAAATAATAACACACTAAAAACATTACTGTATTCAATAGTACATTCATGTACAACACATGCAATAGATAAACAAAAGCTGCATATACTGTACGTGACACAATATATATTCAATAATAGAAGTGACAACACAAGACGCACACAGCAATCGTTATTTTCCTCCAAGAAAACCTTCAAAAATTGTCATTAGACTGTCAGTTTATTTAGTTTGCTAAAACATACTGGGCTCCACATGTCCTTATTATATGGTGTTTGTTTTTAATTTGTTGTCTGCAATTGCAGCACGTCAATCAAATGCTCAGATCCCACTCGCTTTAATCAGAGCTTAGCCTCCCTTGAACTATTTTAACTATGTAGATTCAAAAGTACTCCCCACTCAATGTCAGTTGGCCACTTTGAATTTCACGTTAAACAGAGACAGTTGCAATTAAAAGTAAGCTGGTACAATTTAAAAATTTTGTTAAAAATGCCACACTCCTTCAAAACTGGAAGCGATTTAACAATGTTAACAATGTCACATGAATGATTTCCTAGTAGGGTTGGGAATCCGATAACAATATTTTACAGCCTCAAATATTCCTAGCATACAATCTGCAACACCAAACAAAGTGCCACATATTCACCTTATACAAGACATACAAATTAATATTATATTGATTTTAAATGTGCCACAGAAGTTTCAAATATTAATATTAACATTTTATTGATTGCAGATACACATTTTCAGCATTTAGACTATAGGCTGTAATGCATATGCTAAGACCTGGCAATAACTTATTGTCCTCTGTAGGTTGACATGAGTCTCTGGCCTTTATCTTAAGAACTATACGGTATATTCCATATTCAGGATGTTCACACCTACACTACAAGGGATAAATACATTTTTGAAAATATTTTCACTGCAACATAATTTTGTCATCCAAGATACTTGTATTATTTAAAACCAAAATTAACATTTTCTGCTGGGTCATGGAGAATATATGGTACTTGGACAAAATATAATTGCTATATTCGTATTGCAAAATTTTGACTGTGGAATATCTTTTTGCTCCAAAAATATAAACAACTAATAACCACTTCTGCATTATTTCACTGCATTTGGCATCATTCTATTATAAATCCTGCAGGTGATCCCTGAATATTGGCTTCTCATGCCTGCCCTACAATGTTTGGCTCTGCAGATGAAAGGCTTGTAGCTATTACTGTAGCTAGCTTTCTCCTGTTGGAAGAAAGCAATCATCCAACCAGCACATGTCCGTCTGGGTTTAAATCATAGGACATTCAATTTGTTGAAACTGCATGAGGCAAATCACCCAAGCAATTTTCAGGGTTGTCCCGGTTAAGCAAAGAACCACGATGAGCTGCTTGTGGCAAATTTTTAAATGTAGGGGCATCTCAATATAATCTTCTCTACTCTGTCTCTCGGTCGCTTCCTGTCGATTAATAAGTGTCTACATGTTCCACTTCTGTTCCGTCACGGTCCAAAATAGGGGATTGACACAAGCATTGACATCTGCATTCAGGCAACCCGATTGTTGCCTGGATTCAGTCAAAATTTGCCCTTGACTAATTCTAGTGCTAGATTTGTTACATATGTTTGTATTATAAATTATTATAATATTTATTTAATTTAATTTTATACTTTATTTTAACACTGTGTAGAGGTCTGTGCATACTGCCTTTATACCATAGCTGTATTTTATTTTTTTGTCACCCATTCATTGTATTGTTGTCATGATACAGACAAGACTAATTGTATTGCTACTGAATTTCAGCTATATTCATCCATAAGTTCAACAAAAAATGACAATATAAATATCTCCATACTGCTGTCCCTCAAAAATCACATCCCCCCCCTATTGAATCCCATTTTAACTGTTGGTGGCCATAAGCTTTCATTAGATGTTCGAGCCTTCAGCCAACAGATTAAGTAACATAAAATGTAATCTGATAAAAATCTTTACAATCTAATTTGTCCCACACAGGATCAATATTTTCTCATTAGCCTTATAAAATAATGTATTGTTTCTGATTGAATTTTGTCCAACAATATTAAACCTTTATTTAAAGCAGTTTAAATTTGACAGGCAGTTGCCAAGGAGAAAAAGAGTATTTCAAAAACCCTGTCTGAGACAATAGGTTGCTAACATTTGGTATCCTTCAAAAGCAGTGAAAGTTAATGGATTTGGAAAATAAATCCCATTGCTTTCTATAGTCCATAGAAACAGTGAAGCAGGACAGCTCATATGGATAATTAATCCTCTACCACCGATGACAGACAGCTGAAGTTACAGACCACTCACTGACTGACATTCATACACACAATGACTGTGGGATTACTTGCAGAATGTGGTAGTTACTCTTCTTGAGATCCTTCAACAGTGGCAAGATTTTATTCAGTTCTTCAATATTTCATACCTAACTTTAAAAATATTTAATAATAAAATGTTCATGCTTTTCCATTTCAGCGCCTATCACTCACCTCAAATGTGCTTTTTTCCAGGTTTTAATTGTGACGTATGTGGTTTGTGCAATCTTTCCATTATATAAATATATTCCAGTCAGATCAACTGACTTTATTATAAAAACTTTGAAATAAGCCTATTCAGAATGTTTTTTTAATAAATTCTGAAATATAGAATTCATAAAGTTTTTTGGTTACTTTGTAGTCTTCAAAAACAAGAAAGACTGCTTAATAAGCACTTTAGCTTTTATATTTATTAGTTATTAATAAATCAATGATTTACTATTTATTATTTTGCTGATTTAGAGCCTTTATACTGGGACACTGAATACAGCTGACAAGAAGTTCACATTCATGAGAAGAATGCTGATTACTCCTATTTTATTCTTGAACCTCAATATGCATATAGGGTTATCACATACAGCATTCCTGCTCATAGAAGATACTGTATCTACTTCCTGCCTTACAAAATCAGTTAGCAGGTCGTGTCTGTTTACCTGAAACCTATTTCAGAAAGTGGGTCAGTTGGCTTCTTCGTTAGTGAATGCAAATCACTCAGGGACCATTGGGAGCCTGTTATTTCAGTGAAAACGGGAATGTTTTCCATCCACCTTAAATACAATCTTGAGTATACTGCCATGCATAACTGCCCAGTTTGAAACTCTATTATAGAGGTGACAATTAAATGTGCAGTAATCTCCACAACTATGACATGTCAAGAAGATATCAGTTTTAAATCTTCTTCCTTGACGGAATAAAAATACGTTCTCAATTTAATATTCATTAAAATAGGGTGACGAGAGATGATCAAATATGAATCTTATTGGCAGGTGGGCCGACATCTTAGTCTTACCTTCTCCCTCTGGACTAGTCTCCTGCAGAGCTGTAGTCTATAATATATGGAGTGCATAGACAAAACACGAATTTGCCCACCATAGGGATATATATGGTAATACAATGCCCAGGATATGCTTCTGAAGTTTTTTTTGGCCATATCTTTCTTTGTTCTTTGTTTCATGTAACAAAAATGGATGGTGACATTCTTGGCAGAGCTGTGAACCTTCTGGTTCTCAAGAATACACAGTGTCTCTTGGGAGCACACAGTGATCTCTCTTCTTGGGGTTTAGCTTAAGTGGAGTATGAGATTATAGTATAGCTACTCAGGCTGTCTCCAACACTGATTACTGTACTTTGAAATGTACGGGCAATGCGGTAAATACAGATTGTTTTGACCAATGATATTTGGAAGCTATTCAGAAGTTTATTATTATTATTCATAGGCAGGCTAAGCCAATGAATAAAATTAGAAGATAAGATTAGTGGAAAACATGAACACTACAGATAAAAATACATAATTTTGTTGGTTCAACATACACACATGCAAAAACAGATACAGATAGTGTGTCTCTACACCCCACTAAAAGCTAGGTTGAAGGGGATTTTTTTTTTAAAACTACTTTCAAAAGTTTAAAAATGTAGATGTCAAACAGCTTTGTTGTTCATTATTTTAACTTTTTTTGTGTTCTCTAAAACAAAGCTATCAACAAATGTATTCATACCCTTGTAAAACTGATAAAAATAAGATTTCATGGAAGGAATGTGTGTGTTTAGAATGTTTTCAAGAATACCCATAAATATACAGTATACAGTGAGCACTCTAATTCATTGGACAGTGACACATTTTTTGTTATTTAGGTTCTGTACTCTAGCACTTTGAGTTTGAAAGGATAAAATGACAATGAGGTTGACGTGCAGACTGGCAGCTTATGCTGGAACAGTATGAAATACATGGTTGGCGAAATGGCTGTAAGTCATTAAGGGTCTGAGGTATCAAACGAGCTTCAAACCATCACTCTGCTGCCAAATATGCAGGCTCTGTGATAGTTGAAATAAGCATCTGAAAATACATATACAATTACTGTAAAATCTAAACAATCGCATTTACTGCTTCTTACTCGTGTTGCCATTGTACGTACGCAATATTATAATTAGCAATTATTTTTGTATATTTTTAGTATATCCCTGGCTACTTGGCCTTTTTTTTATCCATCTTACACTAGTAACCTAGTAAGTCTCTCTTGGTAAGATGGTCTGGCAAAAAAAAATTTAATGTATGAATGATTGAGTAAATAAATAAATACAGCAGTTAATAGTTGTAATAATAATAATAATAATAATCATCATTTTGATCATATACCATCTACCATTGAGAAAAAAATCATCCAATCATTCATGCTTTCAAAGAAAACCCCAATCAATATGGTTTGATAAGTACACAGCCTCTTTTCAGCCTCACTGGCCTTTGGAAAGAATGTGCATACGAGACGGATGAGCGGGCAAACATTCAGTACCATCATTGCTCAACTCACCTATACCCGGCCAAAATGGCTCTCCGCTTCAAGCCTGTTCAATTTCCATGCGCTACATGAATAATAAAAGCAGCCGCTATTGTAGATAAGGCTTATGGCATAGAAAACCTTTTACTACATTTGCCATTTAGCAACACAGTTCTCCAGGGTCCTCCTTTCCTCTGCCATGTTTGATATACCGTTAGTCTGAAGAACAGTTTGAAACTCTCATGGCTCTTTTAAAACTACGTAGCGCAGCAGGCTGACAGTAAACTAAATCTCAAAAACTCCTTATACGTCCATATCAGGCTTACTGCCCACAAGTCTGATGGAATGACCCTTGCCTGCCATGGACTGGGAAGAAGTGGCACTGTGCTAATTTGCATGGGCGGCCAGGGGCGTGCGACTACGCAGCTCACTCCAGTTACAGGCCAGCACTGTTGGAACAGCGAGGGCTCATTTCAGTAAGACACAGCTGGGATTCAGCCTTTGACAATGTTTTCTGATCTAGTCGTCCCTTCATTAAGCACACGGCCTCTCCTGCAGCTGCTGACTACGCCCATAATGTACGTAAATGTTCTGCTGAGGCCAACTCTTCACGGTGCAGTTCTGCTTGCACATACGACACCAAGGGACCAGTAAAATCTCGCTACTGTTCACACAACGTCCAAATTGCTACATGGTTATACATGGCAATCATCCAAGAAAAGGTAATCTATGAACGGGACTGCTATCCTCCATTCTCTACCAAACCCTCAACATTGTTTCATTTGAACAAATTATAACATTTTGTGACAGGGACTGACTCCAAAATTAAATTAGTTATGTTTGTTAAATTAATATATTACAGAAAATGCACTAGAGTACTGCCTTTCCCACTGAATGGGAATTTTCTTTTTTAATAAAGTTTCAATTAGAGATTATGTGTATGTACAGGCACTTTCACTTTACATCAGAAAAAAATATGGGTTTATAGAGAAATAAAAATAAATGTCTCACTAATCTCAATTTTAATAGGACAATAAAATTGTATTTTACATATAAATTAACAGACAGACATTACTGAATAGCGTAGGACTGTAAGCAATGCTTTACTTGAACCTTTATTTCTAAATCACTATAATCTACGAGACATCCAAGCAGCTGTTTGGTCAATGATGTTTATTATATTTATTGAATACATTATATTATGTTTTTTTCTAAGTCACTTTACCTTGAACATTCAGAAAAACTCATTCATATAAATGAGACTGCTAACATAAATCTTTGACTTTTACAGCTGTGCTGGGATATTCCAGATGGATTTGTGCTTATATTCACTTTTACAGTTGGGTAAACTCAGGCAAATTTTCCCCCCTAAGGACCAGAAGCAAACCTCCATTCACATACCGGCCCTTTTTTAATATATGAAAAGCAGCAGTGCTGATAATTAAATCCTGCCAGTAGGTACTCTTACATTCTGTAATTAAAAATCACTCTGGAGAGCTATGTATGTGTGAGAATGTACAGATGTATGGATGAATTGATGACCCTAACAGCAAAGAAATATGTCAGTAGCAAAGGGGTACCTGCATGTCCCAGCGAGCACCCTCCATGAACAGGCCATGCACGTAGGCGCCCTCTCTTGGCGGGCTGCTGAAATCCTCGCGGTTCTTCTTGGTCACGTCGCACTGCAGCGTCATCTTA
>CM040405.1:41971767-41988767 GCA_022702515.1 Ilyophis sp. 1 JC-2022 | reverse complement strand
TGGACTGACTCCAGTCCATTGAGTTCCTCTTCTTTCTGTCTGATCCAGTGCTGCTCAGTGAGCTCTGGTAGTGTTGTCTCTGTGTCCTGTCTCAGACAGACTCCTGCCTCCATCATCCTGCCGATCAAAAGTATGCAGAAGTGCAGCTCCTGGAGGGAAACAGGAGAAGGGATTTAGCCTCAATCAAACAGGTCCAACTGTAGCAGCTGACACATTCATTACATTCTGCAGCCCTGCAGATGCCTGACAGACCACAGGGGGTGCTCTTGCCTCATGAAGTGGGGAAAAACAGTTTTAACTGCCACGTTGTTAAAGCGTGCAAGCAAAGAATAGGCTATATGGATCAATATTATTCCGACCAACCATAATGACGTGTTTCAATATACACAATAATAATCTTTCGCATTAGGGTTTACCACCACCACAGGTTCCCGGTACACGTCAGAGAAACTGAACACGTGTTAGCTGAACGACCCGGAGCTACATTTTCAACTAGACAGCACGGCGCTCACTATCTGACTTTTTTTTTCTTTTTATCTTTTTTTCTTTTTACTTCAAAGATTAATGGATGACTGGCCGGCTTCTCCGCAAACACAATCAGCCATCGGTGAATCACCTGCAGAAAAAAACTTTTTTGAGACCGTGCAGAAGCTGAAATTCGGAATCTACGACATCGGCAACATCTGCCCGAAGACGACTTCACAGAAATCAGAATAGGAGTGTTTTTAATGAACAAATACACATAAAATTAAAACATACCAGAATGCCCAAAAATTCCTCAACTACCCATTTTTTACCGCTTTTCCTCTCGGGTGACGTTCTCACAAATCCAGGACCTGGAGTATTCTGCGAAAATGGACTAACTGATGCCAGTGAGCAGCGCATTCAGGAACCCCAGTCCGATATGGGTGAGTGCCAGATCACCGAAAGTGGGAGAGGGAATTTCAACTAACAATATTTACATTCCATCAATGACCATACATTTCTGTCCTGGACTGATAGTTAACCAGAATCCTGCACCAGTCCCTAGAAATACAATAAAAGTAAAGACTGATAAAGGTTTTCATAAAAGTGGTAACCCTCAAACTGACTCAGGAGCTAGAATGAAAAGATCCTCCACTTACTTCCAAACAATGAATAATGCCAAAGTTCCCTGGAATCCGCGAGAGAACACGAGGAGACTTCTCGGAGGACATTTAAACATCCGCAGCGTGATTTCAAAAAGTGATCAAATTTAACATTTACTGGTCGATTCCAACTTGGATTTCTTGTGCCTTTCAGAATCATGGCTGCATAAATTCTCACCTATTGCGGCACTGACCATCCCAGGATTTAATCATTTTAGAAAAGAGGGGGCGGGGTCATGATTTACATTAAAGATACAATCAAATGCAATGAAACTAAATGATCACAACATACTAAACTGGAATGCCTTGGTCTGAACGTGGAACTCTCACCCCAAATGTCATTCCTCATTATAATGTTTATATCGACCCTCATCCTCCACCAACATATTCTGTGACTAGTTGCATAGCCTCCTTAAAAATGCAACACAATTAGTAGTAGGACCAACCAGAATAGCTGGTAAATCTGAAACACAAATAGACTAAATCTTTAGCAATAAGCCGGAAAGAATAATCAAAACATACAACATCACTGGATTGTCTGATCATAACATTACCCTGATTGCTCAAAAACTTACCAACTAAAGATTCAAATAGTGTACAAGGAAAGAAAACCACCACCTCCAAATACCAAAGAATAAACTGGAGAACTACGACAATGCCATTAAACAGATTGAATGGAACAAACTACTCTCCAGCAAAGACATGGAGTGCTGCTGAAACGAATTTACATCATCTATTCAAGCAATCGCTAATCACTACAAGAGCCCAACCGATATATCTAAACTCGGTATCGGCATCATCGGCCTCAAAAATCCCATATCGGTCGAGCTCTAATCACTACACAATAAAAACACAATACAAATAAATCAGATGCAGTCATTGCCCTGGATAAATTCAGCAATCAGGCAACTCATAAAATCCAGGGACATTGCATTAAGTATGTCTAAGAACTCTAACTCTGAGAGTGACAAAAAGGAAGTCAGCGATCTGAGAAAGGAAGTGGTCTATGAAAGAAGCAAAAAGAAAGAGTAGGAGAGATGGTCTCAACAAACCTTTGGGGAAAGAAGCAAAAAAATATAAAAATATATGGAGTTTTGAGTGAATGGGACTTTAACACAGGATTGTGACACCATAGCAACAACATTCAATAATTGTTTTGTGGAATCTGTAAAAAAAAAAAAAAAACTCAGATCATTTCAGTAACAGGAATTGGATTTTGTTCCAATTTGTTCCAATTGTCCTCTCATAGAACCATGTAACTGAATAGGTGTGACATTTTACCTTTTTCCCCTCCTTCTTTCTTTTTTCCTGTCCTGCTCTTGTTTATTTGGCCCTGCACTACAGTATTTTGTTTTGAAATGTAATGTACTGTATGATTTTGTAAAAATGTCTTGTAATGATCTTTTACCTGCCTACAGATTAAAAATAGCTCTCAAGTTAACTCTGGCATTGTATCCATTGATGCTCTTTGCGGATAAGTTGATTACTATGTGCTGTCCCTTTTAAAATAAATAAATAAAATAAAAATACATTATTCCGGACCAAATTATTTTCCAGAAATATAATGACGGGAAAACATAATTTTTTTCCCATTAGCTTACACCAGTGCTGTTATTTCACAAAATATATACGGTTTAATTTTGTTATGACAACTGCAACAGCTGAGAATAAGACACCAGAACTTGGCTTCCCTCTCAGCTTAGAAATGACAAATGAGCCTGCTTGTTTAATACATTTCTTTGATTATACAATGAAGCATTGTCAAACATCAGTCTGTTCTCACAGCAGCCAGATCACAGGCAATGAATTTCAGCTAGCGTTGAAGCTTCATCCGAAGTTCATATTACGTGCATTCTAATATTGATTAATCACATAAATAGCATTATTTTGCCTCAATGATGACACTACATACACTAAAGCCGTCAGGTTGGGAACCCATAGGTTTACACATATTTTCTCTTGTTTCACAATGTCATGATTTTATATAATCTGCATAATCCGCATTGTTTGCGTTTGTTTATAAAAATATAATATTAAAGGCCGCCGCGGTGGTAAAACGGTAAGAGCGCCGAGTACAGTTGTACTCCGAGGATCGGGATTCGCGCCCCGGTCCTGCCAGATCCGAGCATGGCCGGTGCACTGTGGGAGCAGCAATTGGCGGCTGCTTCCGGGTAGGGGGAACATAAAAAGGCCCTGGGCTTGAGGAGTCACGCCCTGTAGAGGACGTGGCGCCCTCCTTCCTACTACCGGCTGACAGGGTTGTATAGCGTTGGTTCTCTAGTGGTTGCTACATGGGGGGAATTGAATTAGAATAGGGGTTCAATCGGCTACTAAATTGGGGGGGGGGAAAAAAGGAAAAAATCTGAAATAATAATAAAAAATATATATATTAAATATTTTTGACCTAGAAATAGCATTTAACAAACCCATCCAGACATATGTTTGCCCCATTAATGTAGCCTACTGTATGTTTGTGGGTCAGATGACGCCAACTAAGTAATATAGTTCTAATGCCATGTCAAACAATGGCAAATGTTAACACAAGAATGTTGAGGGACTACACATTTCTATTCAAATATTCCAAATAAATAAATAATAATAAATTTTATTAAGGCCCCGCTTTTCATTGACCCAAAGCACTGGATTGTTCAAACATACCCTGGCCTATAGTCTAGTAATTTCTCGTTTCCATTTCTAAGTGTAACACATCTGAATCACAGATTATTTACACGATTAATGACTCTCTTTTCAGTTTGATGTGGCACGTAATTTCATTGACCACATTCTCTTGAGGTGGTAAAACGAAAACACAGTGCCAAGTTACATAAAATATTTTAGAAAAGATTGGATAGCATTGCTTTGGAATAGAGCTAGTTTAATTAGTACGAGTTACAATAGGCTTGTTCGTTGTAACATTTTCATATCAATGCTTTGAAAGCCAGGCCTAGTTTCTGCAAGTTGGAATTAATGACTTGTACAGTGCTTTGTGGGCAATGCGTGAGTAACTTGGCTTTTTCCCCCCTTTCTTTTAAGTTGGAAACGTTTTTTGTTGAGATGCCTTCTACGCTACGTACGTAGGCCTACTGCCAAAGCCATAGATTGGTCAGCGGTTTATGAATAGTAACAACAGTTCACGGCTGATTAATACAACCGGTAAGTAGCTAACATGAAATCTGCTGATTAGTTAGTTTGTATTCAGCAAGTATCTTAACTTTAATCGAGCAAAACACTTTTGTGGTTAGTCTGGAAACATTAACGCAACATGTAATGGTCCCGGGTAAATTTGGTGTAAACCATACAACTTATTTTTTGCAGCAAATTTTACTGGTAAATTAGCAAAACGTTAACGTTACCTCGTGTAAACCGTGAATTGAAAGTTACGTTACGCGATTTGTAGGTAAACAAAACCAACAGGACTGCAAAAGCATCAATATGTTCAAAATATATATATATATATATATATAAAAACTTACCCTTATTCGTTAATGACTCATTTAATTCAACTCAATCATTAGATTCAACTTAATTAAACTTGATGCACCGAATGATCCCACGTGCATGCTAACGCTGTGTGACCATTGTTTTGTGTGTGTGTGTGTGTGTGACTGTGACCACAGAACGTATGATCGGAGTTGACTGGTGGTTTTCATTGTCGAGGCGCAACCATTTTAAGCATTACCGCCACCTACTGAACTGGAGTGGATCAGAATCTAAATCCTATCTATTAAGCTGTAAATTACATAGGAACAGTATGGAACCCATGGTTGGCTAATAGCTGTAAGTCATCAAGGGTCTGAGGTATCAAACGAGCCTCAAACCATCACTCTGCTGCCAGATGTGCAGTAGATATGGATGGATCACTTTAAGGGTGGTTTCTCCTGACTCATTTTCCTATTGAACTCTATGGAAAAATAAGTCAGGAGAAACAACCTTTCAAGTGATCCATCCATATCTACTGCATATCTGGCAGCAGAGTGATGGTTTGAGGCCCATGATGACAGGCATTTAGCCAACCATGGTTTCCATACTATTCCCGTGTAATTTACAGCGTAATCGAGTCCCACCCCCCAATTTCCATGAAGATCCATTCAAATGCAGAGAGGTTATAGTATCACTTGTAAGAGCACCTGAAAATAAGATATCAAGAGTCTTTTGATATCCTTCGATAGCATTACCTGTGGAATGTTCCAAAGAGGTGTTTTTTGAACTTCCCAATTTATTTTTATTTTTTGGAATTTGGAATTAGCGTATATTTACAAAAATCTATAAAGTTGGTAAAGTAAAACATTACATATCTTTTCTTTGTACTGCTTTCAATTACATATATGTAAAAAAAAAAATTACAAATCACTGGTTTCTGCTTTTATGTGCATTTTACATACTGTCCCACCTTTTTTGGAATTGGGGTTTGTAGTTATCATAATTCATACTCATAGAATTACTCAGGTTATACTCAACATGTTTAATGTATTTATTACTTCACTACTAAATGTGAGCCATTCACCGTGTAATATGTAAATGTCACAACATTTAACACTCACTTACTGACAGCAAGTGTAAAACCAATGACAGTCAAATATAAATTTGGCCTTTTTGATTATCCCATAATACAACACCAAGCAAGTCAGCATATACTGTATATAAATATTTTTTTACTCAGCCAAAATAAAAAAATGTAAATCAATCAATTTCATACTCAGATGTGTTGTATTGCTGGAAATGTACAAACTTGCTAGAAAATACTAAAATAGTGACAGCCAAAAATACCTTGAAAGGAAAGTTTTGTAGGATGATACCACAACCCAGAAGTGGGGAGCAATGGGTTAAAATTGGTTTATTAATGAGCCTAATCCCGGCGGTTTTCATTTCTCTCTCTTAGAAAAACATAAGATAGGTGCAAGCAGTAACTGTATGTAAGGAAAATACATTTTAATAGTACGCACTATTGCTTCTTTTCCTTTAGCCTTGCTTGGACTTTCTGGGGTTTATCAAACTGAATCAATCTGAGAATGTCTTTGTTTTCCATGACTCCCTGAATAAACTCTCCTTCCATTATTTTATCTGAAAAAGAAGAGCAAGATGGAGTGTATTTTAAAAAGTGGAGTATTGAAAAAGTTTTACTTATTGTAACGTTTGTAAAGTTTTGAAGAGTGTGTTTAGTATGTAATTGTGATGAATGCATAAAATATTCTATTTGTGGATTTCAAATGTTTTTTAAGCATATTGAATGGCTTACCCAGAGCGAATGCTCATTTATCACTATGTGACTTGCACTTACGAGAGTGTGTGGCTCCTGGTGGTTTTTGGTTTCTACTAATTAAAATAAATTATACTTGCCATTTTCTTTTTTTCCAAAAAAGTCCCAAATTTTCTCAGCTCTCTTTTCTGGTGTATTTTCATCAACTGGAAGGTTCTGTTGGTCTTCTTTGGAGATCATATTGAAAATTGACTGTGTGATAAGAAGAACACTGAAACTAAATTAATTGTGCAGAATGGAGGATTATGATAAAACAGAGACACAATTTTTCAACGTAATTCCCTTACCCTTCACAGAATGGTAGTCAAAAATTTAAAGAAGATGTTAATTGGATGAAGGAACAAAGTCACTATTAGATTTATTGATCACTGTAAATTGATAGAATAACCAACAAGCTGATTCTGTATGGATCATCTGACTAACAAACTGTAAACTACAAATTGACTTTTTTTTGTTCATAATACCTCAATCATTTTATACTGAATGTGAAATATTCCAGAAAAAAATGCTATGCGACTGAGATCATATGAATTTCTTTGGAAAATACGTAAGTTGCTTTTATTTTATTTATTTTTTTATTTATCCTTTGACTAGCCAGGAAAGTCCCATTGAGATTAATATATCTTTTACAAGGGTGTCCTGGCCAAGCGGCAGCAAGCAATTACAATAAATAAGAACAATACAAGACAACATTTAAACAATATAACAATTCAGAAAAAAAGTTGCTTTGATACATGAAGTATTAATTCTTGCCAAAGAGGCCAAAGCATTTCTAGGCTTACATGACCTTCTTAAAAAATGTAAGAGGATTTGTTTTGCACATGAGCACAATTTGCTGAATTACGTGAACACCAGATAAAGGCTTCACATGTACAATACCTTGATCTTCCTGGATCTCATTTTTGCTGATAGTGCCATTTCTGTCCACATCATACAGGGCAAAGGCCCACTCTAACTTCTGCATTGTTTTCCCAGATGAAGTGAGGTGGAGTGCCACTATGTACTCCTTGAAGTCCAGCGTCCCATCACTATTAGAATCAAAGCTCCTGAAAACATGCTGTGCATAGGCTTTGGGATCAGCATCTGGGAAGAAGCTGGTGTAGATGCTTTCAAACTGCTCTTTCCTGATCCTGCCACTTGGGCACTCCTTAAGGAAGGTGTGGTACCAGGCATGTAACTCCTCCTCACTGTACTTGGTGTTGAGCTTCAGGTCGTTCAGCAGATCCTGCGACAGACCTCCACTTTTGCTATTTCCCATTCTTTAGATCAAGCCAAGAGACGATTCACTTGCCCGAGACACGCTTTACTTGACTGTTTCTATACAGTACTGAATGAGATTATGGATATCTCTTTTTTAAATCCAGTCTGCCTTTGTTTAGAATTAAGAAGATAACCACGTCACATGTTTGACATCTTTTTTGAGAGAGGTGGGATTACACTAGGGGTCAATATCCTGTAAATTTAATGAGACATATGTATTATACAGCAGGGGAATAAACCTGACTGACTGATGGGTGCTAGACTTACAGTGCTTAACTCACAGTGGGAAACCTCTTGATCTAATTTAAAATCCATTAATCAAATTGGTCAGATATTTTTAGAATATAATTTGATTATTTCATTGCCATTACTTCTAAATAGATCTATAACTACATAAATCTATGGTTTAAAAAAAAAATTTGTACAATTATGATAATGGGCCCAATTTTCATCACCTGCACTTTGTATGACTCTACCAGTCAGTTTACCTACTGCACAAGCACAAGGAGACTCAGACTACTGGACAATTTTAAGATGTCCAATGTACACATTTTAAACCAATGCATTTCTCTGATGATGGTTGTTACGGATTAGAACTACAATGATTGAACAGGCTGTAATGTAATTCCCCAATACACCAAAATCATGTCAATAATGATATTAGGCTGTGCTATAGGCTATAAATAAACTATTAAAACTAACTAACTATTAAAAGACAGAGGTAATAAGAAGGCATACTGCTGAGCTCCATGGGGGTTTACTTTCTATTACTTGTACATAGTGACAGTTATATCAATTTGGAATGATTAAGAATCAAATGCACACAAAGAAGGAGAAATTTAACTGAAATGAAATATGTGTCCTCATGGTATTAAACATCCATGTAAAATTTACGGAAGTCGGAAGTTCATTCATTCTCTATGAAGCTGAGCGACGATCAGCGACCTGAGCAACTAGGCAACTGAGCAACCAAAATCGGCCAATAAATGTTGCCCGCAATTTAACTTTTGAGCGACCATCGGCCGTAACAGCCAATCAGAGTTACACGCTTCATATTTCTCCAACGGGCAAGAAACCATTTTGAACAAGTGGGCGTGTTCGACTAGAGCCGATTTACGTCTTATCTGCGTCCGACTGCATCGGCCTGCTTCGGAAACTGTCCGAGATGGCTTAAAAATCTGAGTATACAGCGCGTGTTCGAGTAGACATCGGTGAGCAGTGGGCGTGTTCGAGTAGACATCGGTGAGCAGTGGGCGTGTTCGAGTAGACATCGGTGGGTTACCTGCCTCAGGCGGAAATTAAAATCGTCTGAGCAGATTCAACTGGGACAGTTTCGGACGTTTCTGAAACCGGCTGGGAGAAAAACAACATGAAAGAATTAGCCGTGTTGTTTGTGGTTGCGGAGGACTTGGAGGCGACACAGGTGTCCTTTTTACTTCAAAATCTTGAAGAAATGGAGGAGAACGAAGGAAGGTTGTTTTAATACTGACTTACATTATTTCATGACTTGTATTGTTCGGGTAGTCAATATTTATCTTTTGCTATATGCGACTTTGGCTATCACCCTCAATTGTGCCACAGTGAAACTCCAATTAAAGTTCTTGAATAAATACGTATAATTTCCATTGGAATTAAAGCGCTGGGTGCCGTTTCATTGTCGAATAACTTAATTATTTAGCTAAGCTGTCATCTGTTATGGTAACATACCTGTAAACATTTGGCTGCTTATGTTCTATTGCTCATATTCAGCTGTTTCTTGTCTGTCAATTCATGAGATGGCCTAAACTACACCTGTCATCTCTGTTTAGACTAGCAAACATGGTAGACATGTAATTGTAGTTAATCTAAACCCAGAAGACATCGTAGCCATCGGTAGTCATACATTGTAATGTGATAATCTATGTAGCTATGTTAAGTATCATAACTTACATGCATGTTTTCATAGACCTTTGAGTGGTGGTTCTAAAGCAAACAAACATATGTCTATGGACTCAGCGACCAGTTGCTCGCGGTGAGAACGCAGCGTGACCGCATCCGTTTATACAGTACGAGAGGAAACGATAGCTAGAAAAAATAAATGGAACGTATTGCGTTCGTAACCCGGGTTCAAAGTTTCAGTGCCTGTCATCGATTGCACAGGTAAGGAAAAGCATTTGTATGATCTGTAACCAGTTTGCTTGTTAGCTACAACTGGCTTCCTACCCACTGCTCTGGCTAGTATTTTTCGAGGTGTCACTGCTTATGTAGCCTACTAAACATTACATTATATTACATTACAGTCATTTAGCAGACGCTTTTATCCAAAGCGACATACAGTAAGTGCATACAGAAACGTCATCGAAGTAACTACAGAACAGATAAGATAAAGCACATCCTTCCCATAAAGTAGCAGCTATCCCTAGTAATGAACATTGAATGCAGTTCACAGTAAACTGGGTAAATCAGCTCCACTACAGTTCTATTATAAATATTATAAACTTCAATACACAGTCAAAAACAAGAACAAGTACCATGAGAGGTCCTAGATAAGTATCAGTCCAGGTGGAGTCTGAAAAGGTGTGTTTTCAGGTCACCACGGAACGCAGGCAGGGTTGGCATAGACATGGCGGTTGAACTGACCACTTTGCTTGCAACGGGCTATTACTACAATTTGGTGAAGTCGAGAAATATGTTCGCACATTCTGTTAGAAACTTGGCTGCATTTAACTTATTAGCAAGCTCGCTGTTGGCTACAGTTTAACAGCGCCGCAGCCCATGTGATAATACTATTCTGTAGCTGGACCTAAAAGCTAGGGCGGAAACAATGGCATCGACCGTTATCTAGTATATTCGCTAATCTTTGAAATGGTGCACAGATATCCAAGCAACCTGTGTCACTCCTGCCGAAAACGTTTGTGGGAAGTGTGTTTTAGTTTTAGTAATGACACAGAAATGGGCCTGGCTAAAAAGCCGGAACGGAACAGCGAAAACGGAATGGTCAAACATTTTTCAAATGCCTGCAGCGCACTGGCTGTGGAATGCACATCAATACAATTTTAACACTTTAACAGTATGGAACACATGGTTGGCTAAATGGCTCTAAGTCATCAAGGGTCTGATGTATCAAATAAGCCTTAAACCATCACTCTGCTGCTAGGAATACAGTAGATATGGATGGATAACTTGAAGGGTTTCTTCTCCTGACTTATTTTTTCATAAGAGTTCGATAGGAAAATTTGTCAGGAGAAACGACCCTTAAAGTGATCCATCCATATCTACTGCATATCTGGCAGCAGAGTGATGGTTTGAGGCTCGTTTGATACCTCAGACCCTTGATGACTTACAGCCATTTTACCAACCATGTATTCCATACTGTTCCAGCATAATGCACAGCTAAATCTAGTCCCACCCCCCAATTCCCATAGAGATCCATTCAAATGCAGAGATGTTATAGTATTGCTTGTAAGAGTACCAGAAAATAAGATATCAAGAGTCTTTTGATGTTGTTGGGTCACATACATCAGGAAGTCATGGCATGCAAAGGATATGCGACCAAATATTAAAAATGATTACTTTATTCTGTATGTAAATGCAGGGGTGCCAATAATTGTGGCACACATGGTTTTAATTATTTCTTGATGATGGATTTTATTTTCTCGTAATAAATTCACTTCAATTAATGGTTGGGTTTTTCTAAATTTTTCAGTGTTACATTAAGCTAATTCACCAAACAGTGAATTTTTTATAACCCTTTTTACTCATCTTTACCAGGGGTGCCAATAATAGTGGAGGGCACTGCATATGAATAAACCTGTTTTATTTTCACCTGTTTTTCCCTTCAGCAAGTCGCTGAGTGATGAAGATAACAGAAAGATATTTGGAAAGTGTGACAACCCCAATGGTCATGGGCACAATTATAAGGGTCAGTTACTGAGCTCACCATCTTATATACTGTATTTTATTGCTCACCATCTTATATACTGTATCTTACTGCTCACCATCTTATATACTGTATCTTACTGCTCACCATCTTATATACTGTATCTTACTGCTCACCATCTTATATACTGTATCTTACTGCTCACCATCTTATATACTGTAGCTTACTGCTCACCATTTTATATACTGTAGCTTACTGCTCACCATTTTATATACTGTATCTTACTGCTCACCATCTTATATACTGTATCTTACTGCTCACCATCTTATATACTGTATATTACTGATCACCATCTTATATACTGTATATTACTGCTCACCATCTTATATACTGTATCTTACTGCTCACCATCTTATATACTGTATCTTACTGCTCACCATCTTATATACTGTATCTTACTGCTCACCATCTTATATACTGTATCTTACTGCTCACCATCTTATATACTGTATCTTAAAGGTCAGTCACTGCTCACCATCTTATATACTGTATTTTATTTTCAGCATGTATTGAAATGTGTATGTATTTTAGTATGTATTGATAAAGATAATGATTTGGTTATTCTGAAAACTGGAGTACTGTACTTATGTTAATCAATAATCATCTGGTTTTTTTTTCAGTTGAAGTGACCGTACGTGGAAAAGTAAGTTGTAGTTACTGACTCACTCGCTAAATGCATTCCTTTTGTTATTCTATTATTTATTATTTATTTGTTATTTTAAAATTATTTTCATATTGTTCACATTACTCTTGTAATATTTAAATTTATTGTTGTGTTTTATCATTGCGTTGTTGTATTCTCAGGGCACCATTGTAAAAGAGAGCTTTGCTCTCAATTGGCATATCCCTGGTTAAATAAATGAAATCATCATCATCATCATCATTTCTACCTAAATAATGCCGGTGGTGTACTGTAGTAGGTTTATATGACATACTACACCATTATTGCATGATAATGGAATTATTATATCTTCCTGAACATTAGGTAAAATAATTATTATACACCCTCATCAAATCTAACAGTTGTTTTCAAATACAATGGCAACTCACAACACATTTTGACCATGACATATTTATATGTTGTCCAGTATGAAGACGTGCTATGTTTACTTTCAGATCGACCGTGTTACTGGCATGGTAATGAACCTGACAGACCTGAAGAAGCACATTGAGGTAAGTCAGATCAGGGGTGTCAAACTGAAGTCTTGTAGGGCCATAGTGTCTGCAAGTTTTTATGGTTTCTTTTCAATCTGTGCCCAATTTAGTCCTTGCAAACAAGGTATTTGGACTCTAGCCAATCAGTAACTTGAATTAATAATTTTAGTTAGGGCCTACCATTTTATTTCCTGAACTGATATGAATTAACGCATACAATTATACTAAATTTTAGTTTACTTTTAGTGTGATTTGTTAAATTTATTGTAAAATTGGTGTTATTGTAAAACCAAATACGAAAAAATATATTTATTTTGGCCATATCGCCCAGCCCTAATTTGAGTGTTGTAATGCTGCGAAAACCAGCAAACTCACAGCCCTCAAAGTTTAGAAATAGACTGTAGAGTTCTGAATGGGTATGGTACTCTGGATGATCACTTAGAGAGAGGGTCATTAATTTATAAATAGGCTGTAGAGTTCTGAATGGGTATGGTACTCTGGATGATCACTTAGAGAGAGGGTCATTAATTTAGAAATAGACTGTAGAGTTCTGAATGGGTATGGTACTCTGGATGATCACTTAGAGAGAGGGTCATTAATTTAGAAATAGACTGTAGAGTTCTGAATGGGTATGGTACTCTGGATGATCACTTAGAGAGAGGGTCATTAATTTAGAAATAGACTGTAGAGTTCTGAATGGGTATGGTACTCTGGATGATCATTATTGGAATAGGCTGTAGAGTTCTGAATGGGTACGGTACTTTGGATGATCATTATTGAAATAGGCTGTAGAGTTCTGAATGGGTATGGTACTCTGGATGATCATTATTGGAATAGGCTGTAGAGTTCTGAATGGGTATGGTACTCTGGATGATCATTATTGAAATAGGCTGTAGAGTTCTGAATGGGTATGGTATTCTGGATGATCACTTAGAGAGAGGGTCATTAATTTAGAAATAGACTGTAGAGTTCTGAATGGGTACAGTACTTTGGATGATCATTATTGAAATAGGCTGTAGAGTTCTGAATGGGTATGGTAATCTGGATGATCATTATTGGAATAGGCTGTAGAGTTCTGAATGGGTACGGTACTTTGGATGATCATTATTGAAATAGGCTGTAGAGTTCTGAATGGGTATGGTACTCTGGATGATCATTATTGGAATAGGCTGTAGAGTTCTGAATGGGTATGGTACTCTGGATGATCATTATTGGAGAAGTCTCTGGCGTCAAGAGCATATGACAACATGCTGGTGAATAAACCTAGATATAGCATCTACCGTACTATTTAGATGGTTTATATTGCCATCCAATAATGTTATCTTTCATGTTTTGCAAATCTTTTCCTGCATTCATCTAGAATGTATTTTGTGTTTTTTTATACACTTTGTTTTAATTCAGGAAGCCATCATAGTACCACTTGATCACAAAAACCTGGATGAGGATGTACCATACTTTGCAGATGTTGTTAGGTATGTGCTAGTCTCCAAAGTGACTGCAAGTTTCTGTTTTTGCTTATACATGCATGTTCTGTATTAATGTATAGTGCTGTTTTCCCCAAATGTTTAGTACAACTGAAAACTTGGCTGTGTTCATCTGGGACAACATGGAAAAACTCCTTCCACCAAGCTTGCTCTACGAGATCAAGATACATGAAACTGACAAAAACATTGTTGTGTATCGTGGAGAATAGTTACAGTAGAATCAGAATTAATTTCTGGAAATGTAAATTTATTAGGGTTTATTATTAAATTATGTATGGCATGTGCACGTCAGATGAGACTTAAATGCATATTTCCAGTTTCATTCTGACTGATCCATAATCTTTTCTGTCTAAATAGGGTCTGTATATCTTCCCACACATTTACGGAAGAAATCAGTGTCTCATCGTCCTTCCTTCAATTACAGAATATAAGGTGGCATAATAACAGCAGAGGGGGCTAATACTCTGTCCCTGCTGTTCATTTTGCAACTTGATTTACCAAGCATACATGGTTGCAAAGGCTGTGATTATTGGCAAGAGGTGTTTGCTATGGAATGATGAGTGTAATGAACACTGAAATTATTTTTTAACTTAGCTATATTTATGAATGCTCAAATTATTTTTAAACTGAAGACAAGACGAGATACCTGGACATTCAAACATTAAAGCAGTTTTTTTAAATTTGCTATAGCCACCACTGCTATAAAAGTTATTTTTCAAGTGTTTGGGGGGGGTGGATAAATTCTAGTACTTTGTTTTTACAGAAAAACAAATATGTGACCAATAATTTCTCAGGTTTTTGAAAAACGTATACAAATATAAGAATTTTTTGGTTTCTCATAATGCAATGATGATATTCAGGTGTTAAATTGTTACCGAATACATTTGAAGAAATGAATGAGGAGTACTAATATATGCCACTTTAAAAGTAGCTTTAAGACCTAAACAGATGCGTTAGGTTTATGCTGCACAATCTAAAATAATCTCACTTTATTTTGTTTTGCATATGTATTTTACTGCATTGAGACCCTGAGAGAACTGGCTTGTAATGCGGTGTGTCTGCTGGCCAAATACTCAAGCAGGAGTACTTTTAGTGTTGCTGATGGTGTCAAAAAAATGAACATAAAAATTATTCTAAAAAAGCTTTTCCCCTAAATGTTTAAAATACCTGCCTTGTCTTGTTCACTGTCTATAGTTTGTATATGTTCCTAACTGTGTCCATGGAGATGTACCATATGCGTCAGTCTTTTCTGTTCAGGGACTTTTGTATTTTCTGTAGTGTGATAATACAGCAGACTATTTCATAATCATTTATAGGTCAAAACTTGATATTGTGTATCTATCTGTCATCCATTTTTCCACAAGAGCTCCATTTCTCATCCATCATTGCAAACTTTATGCCGTGTTAGGGCTGCCCTCCCTTCATAACAGATGACTAGCACTCTGATACACATTCATTTGCAAAACCATCCTAGGTCTCACCCCGTCCTGTTTGACAGTTTGACAAGCCAAGAGACAATTGAATTCACTTTCCTGAGACATGTTTGACTTGACACAAACTGCTATAAACATTGGGTGCATCCCAATAGTTGAAAAATGCACCATCCCTTTATCCACTACCACCTCCTCTACCAGTCTGTTTTTGTGGTTCATATCCTACATAAAAATTTGTCAATTTAAGTCGGGAAAACAGCTTTGTTTATTTGCTTGCACATTAACATTGCGTATTAACGAACATGACTATAGCCTACATAAATATAGCCTAAGCATGACAGCTACCATTTCAGTATGGTACCATATTCAGTATATATTAGCTACAGTAACCTATAGGCCTATGAGGTGAATTAGGTGCTCAGTATGTTCAGACATTGGGATTCTTGAATTACAGTAAATTGTTATATTTGCATAGCCTAAGAGCATGTTTACTTTGATCTAATGTTGCTGATTACATGTTAATTCTCGACGCGAACCGCAATACAGGCTATGTTTACACTAGTACTTGCACTTGTAACTTAAAATATATTTTGCAGCTTTAAATGGGCTGACCATGTGGAAGATCTATGATTGGCTTTGGGAATATTTGTGGGCTCGGTGTCAGTCAAAGTTATGATAGGGCAACTTCATTAAAAGTCGATGGCGATTTTGATGACGGTAAAGCAGATTCCCTGTCCCAAATTTCTTCACGGCTCCTTTCCTCCACTCCCCTCTTCGCCTACCTTTCTCCACATTCATCTGGGTAGTAGAGGAGTGGTAGTGGGGGAGTGGAGGAAGGGAGGTGGGGAGTGAAGAATATTGGGATGCACTGTTTCTATACAGTACTGAATGAGATTATGGATATCTACTTTTTAAATCCAGTCTGCCTTTGTTTAGAATGAAGAGGATAACCACGTCACACATGTTTAACATAGTTTTAAGAGAGGTTGTCAGGGGTAGCATACGGAACGCGACAGTGGGGGTTCTTACAGTGCTCTAAAAAGAACACAAAAGTGGGAGGGAAACCCGCAAACGGAATCGATACCAATAGAAGAAAATAAACTGAAAACGAGAGAATCCGCTACCAAACTCAAAGCGACCCATATTGGGTGAAAAACTCTAATGCTAGAGATTAAGACAATAGAAAACAAAGAAAAACCTCAAGCTCACAACGAGGGAGCCGAAAAACACAAACAAGAAGAAACAAAGACGGTGAAGACAGATCGGTCTAGGACAGGGAGACAGGTTCCACGAAGGAACAAACAAAGGGTAGAAAGTAACTAAGGCTAA
Organism: Ilyophis sp. 1 JC-2022; assembly: GCA_022702515.1. Lineage (NCBI taxonomy): Eukaryota > Metazoa > Chordata > Actinopteri > Anguilliformes > Synaphobranchidae > Ilyophis > Ilyophis sp. 1 JC-2022. Next base: position 41,971,803 of record CM040405.1, on the reverse strand, counting down.
GTTTATAGCAAACTAATGACACCCAAAACAAGTCCC